>ML826351.1:54251-67391 GCA_009831015.1 Picea engelmannii | reverse complement strand
CCACGCAGGGGTGCGGAAATTTCGTTTACAAAATTTTAGTGCTGGAACATCAGATGCCAAGTAGAACCAAATACTGTCTTCAACATGGATGTAACACTTCATGATACATGAGTTGACCCCTGTGCTGCATAGGCGGTCAACAAGGGCAAAGTTATAGCCAATTCCTAGGGTTAGCTTAGGAATTATCTAGAGTTAGAAGGCTAGATTTCTGCAGCCCTAATGGCTGTAGGTTAGTTTTGCAACAGTAGCAAGTTTTAGTAGGTGAAAGAGGACGCCTCAATGAGGCAAGATAGCCTAGGGATCAAGAAACAATGTCCAAGTGAGAGAACTTTGAAACTTCAACTTTTCAAGTTTACCAATGCACCTTTTATTTCTCCAATGCAATGACTAGTGCCTTTGATTATGAGTTAATGGGGTCAAGAATAAAGAGCTAGAGCTACTACCTCCTTGGGGGTATAAATGCTCTTATTCCCCAAGGCAAGTAACCTAGCTAGGGTTTAAAACTAAGGGGTGTATATCCTTATACTTCCTTAGCAAACCCTTGCGAACAATAATTCTATCCTTAAAATTATGGTGAAGCTAAAGTAGGGGTGTATGAACTTATACTCCCTACCTAGCCTTAGCAAAATCAACCTTGAGCTTGAATTACAAATGATAGCAACAAGTAAAAATTCTTACCAATCCAAATAGCACAAGATAAACCATAACATGCCAAGATAAACCACCACAATAGCTAGAGAAAGAACTCCAAGAGCTAGCGCATCATCATCATGTACTCCATAACGAAAGAAACACCACACCATAGCACAAGAGAACAAAAATCTTCAAGGGTAGCGAAAATTTCATTCCTCTACTTCTCACAATTGGAGAGTTATGATTCAAAATGAGATCTTATAATCTCTATTTATACAAAATGTCATTCACATAGTTTGTCCACTTAGAAAGGGTAAAATATAAGTTAAGGTGTTCACAACCCTTATCTTACCCCTTGCAACAAAATAATATTAAACAATCCACCTTTAAAATTCACTTTTACACAAAAGAAACCCTAGAATAAGGTGACGTCACCCCTTTGGAGGATGCTTTGGCACTTTGAAGAAGTCGTTGGGGTAGTAGATGCATGGCTAGGCCTCCAAAAGCCACTTGTCATTCATCCAAGTCTTCTCTTGATGGTCTTCAAGCTTCCTTCCTTCAAAACGTGCCACCTGTCATCAAGAAACACCTTCACCACCAAACCCTAGCCCTCTAGGTGACATCAAGCTTCTAAAAGTGACGTTTTTCTTCTCCTAGGAAAAACGTTTGGCATGTACGGGCTAGGTCATGTCATCCATAATGTCTTTTAGGCCTCCAAAGGTACGTCTCTGTCATCCGGCATGCGGGCCCTTGGCATCCAACTTGTGGGCTTCAAGCCCCATGGAAGCCCAAGCTAGGCTTGTTCTTCCAAAATTGTCCACCAACTAGGTCCTACAAAGACAAATAAGCACACCCTCCAAGGATCTCAAGTCATAATATCATGGTGAGTAAATCAAATCAATAAATGAGCCACCTAAGCATGTGCATCAAAGATTACCCGGTCAAACAAGTAAGTGCTCAAAGACATTATGCAACTTGCCAAACTTGGATATGGGAGGGTTGATGAGGTGTCCTATTGGGTAGATCTTTCCCTAGGTGAAGGAGTGTTTCCCAAGTGATCCCTCTCTAAGCCATGTGAAGTAGATGAAGTAGTTATGGATCAAGACTCACAAGGCATGGGATTCATCACATACAAGGGGTTATAGTGTCTCATTCATGGGTGCCTTTGTAGAGGGTGTGCGGCACCTTCGTTTTGCAATGCACTTTTTCCAAGCCCATCCTCTTGCCATTCTTTGTTTCCTTCATGTTTTAAAGGACGAGTCGAAGGCCATTGTCCCGGCGTGGTGTTCATATAATGACAGTGTCACTCACAAATACCTTACGGAAATGAGAAGGTCGGCTTGTGATGAGACCCCCTTTCTCTCAATTGTGTAACTGAGAGCCACTATGTTGGCTTGGTGACCAGATGATGGTAATGTCATACCGCTAGATACCCATGATCATAATAGGTCGGCTCGTGATGCGAATTCCTATCCTCCAACTAACCTCTCAAGCATTCACTATTTTTTATTCTTGTGGGTCCCCCTTTTCTTACAGAGAAGCGTTTCATTTCTTTCTCGAGGGATCCCTGGGTGAAGCATTTGGAAGGTTTATATATAGGCTTTTCCCTTTTTAATCAAAAATAATCCCTCTAGGCCTTCAGCCCCTTCTTCCCATGGAATGAGCGACAACCCCTTCTTGGGTCAATACACCCTAAAATCCCAAGACACAAGGAAATGGGGGGTTTTAGGTGATGGAAAGTGGTACGTATGGTTGAGAACGATATTGTTGACCGCCTATTCAACTAGGGGGTCAATTCCATGTACCATGAAGATATGCATCATCAGATGCAAATAAGTCGAAGAGTTTTTGGTTCTACAGGGCATTTTTGCTCCAACACACAGTTTTGTAAGCGGGATTTCTGCACCCCTGCATGGGTTTATAATGCAATAGGTCTACATGGATCATGGTTAGGTCAGTTGCCTTAGGATTTCTTCATTAGGAGAGATCTTTTCACTGAGTGTTTTTTATCCTCGGGAGGTTGATTTGGCCTAACCAGCCTTATTAATCTCCCTTGATTTTTTCACTCCCACTAGCAATAAATCCTCCAAAGTGGTGAAAGGCATTCTAATGAAGTCATTCTAGGGTAGCTAGTGTTTAGGAACGATGCGAATGACCATGTAAGATAGCACACGAAGTTTCATGATTTTTAGTCGAGTCTGGATAGGTTTTTTTTAATTAATTAATTTTTCCTAAGGTTGGGAATTAAATTAATTAATTAATTCTGATGAAATAATGTAAAAGCTAGGTCCTTGGGTTTTTAGTAGGGGTATTTGTACTCAAAAGAAATGGAATGAGACCCCCTACACCCTTGGACCAAGTTTCAACTCAGTCGGACAAGTTTTGTTGGGGTGTTGTCCACTTAGTAGTCTTAGTCAGATAAAAACAATTTTATTTGCTAAACCCAAGACATGGGAAAATGTCAATTTTGTAATAAATGATCAAATAAGGTAAAGTAATGATGAATAATGTTGAAAGAGACTATCCTAACCCATCCCAACCCATTCCTAACCATTACCCACCTCATAACCTCACTTTCCATTTAATTCATCCTTGGGATTTGCGCCCCCATTGGATAGTACGTCCCCCTTCCCACGTGAGACTTAGAAACTCCCTTAATTTGAAGCGTGGGTCCCTCCTCTCACTTGTACATCTCTCCTCATCCTCCCCACGTCACACTTAAGAGTGTGCATAACACACTCCACCCACACTCCTCATGAAAGCTCACACTTTCCTCTTGAGCTTGCGTCCCTCTTAGCAAGTGCGTCACCACCCTTTGCAAAAAAGTGGAAACATCACGATTTAGGGTGGAAACTAATGTTAAAGCTAGACGTTGGCTATTCCTTTGGCCAATGCGTCCCTCTTTCATGGCCAACTCACCTCTCCCCCACACCCTTACTTACTATTTCCTAAACCTCACGCCTTTCCCTCAAACTCACGCTTTCCTCACTAAAGCTTGTGCTCCTCCTTTGGAAAGTACGTCCCCTCTCTTCAAAAGATGGAAACATCATTTTTGAAAGCAAGCAACTCACCCTTAAAGAAAAGCATGGGCCTTCTCCTTGGCCAATGCACCTCACTTGCATTGCCACTTCACCTTTCTCTCATCCTCACTTACCAAACTCGCCTTAACCTAAAAGCTCACACCTTCTTTAGCTTGAGTTCTCTTCCCTTGGATATTTGACACTTGTCAAAGATCCAAGAGGGGTCTCTTGGTCCCTCAAGGCTATTTAAGAGACCTCTCACTCCCTCATTCATGACCACTCTTCACAGTATTGTTATGCTACCAAATTCTCTCCATCTCCTTCTCTCTTTCTCTCATTATTGTCATCTTGCTTCACTGGTTTTGGTTCTTGAAGAGCTTGGAGCAACTTTGTTGCCACAACCTCTTCCCATTGGATAATAAAGAATTGCTTTGGAGGAATCGGGAGTGTTGGATTTGTCTACATGCTCTGTCTATTGTGAGGTGATATCATTTTTTAATCTTTTGTGTATTGATCAATAGTTGCTCAAGTAAATTAGTTTACTAGGCTAGGTGAGGCAATAGTGTAGTTGCCCATCTATATGTTTTGTATATGCTAATAATATAAACTGTGTTGTATTATTTGTGCATGCAAGATATTATCTGTTGTTTCATCTCACATTTGGTTTAAGTTTTGCAGATCATCTCTAAGGAGTTGTTGGGATAGGTTCAAGGACGAATCTACCCTCATCTTTACTAAAACTTCACAAGCATTTTCTGTTCTTCTTCCTCCTCCTATCATATTCTGATTTTGGTATCTAACTTGCTCAGATAGGTCAATAATTCAATATAAAATTCTGGTTTTTACATGTGGGAAGTTTCTGTTGAAAAACAGAAATTTCATAACTTTGTTGAGTGTGTTGCAGCACAAATCAGCAAGCAATAGCTTGTTGATTTTTGCAGGCTCTCGCTAAGCTAAAGGTACATGCTACCCAAAATTCAAGCACAACACACATCCAAGTACCTCCTTTCGAAGTGGTAACAGCTTCTCTTCTTTCTCTTCTCTCTAAATCATTGTAAGCAAGCCCAAAGGAGTGTACCCAAGTGGCTTGCCTTCTTCATTTCAGTTTTTGCTTTGCAAGTCTTAGATTAGTTTTCTTTTCGTTTTTTCTTGCATAGCTTAACTAGTTTAGTTGATGATATCTACATGCATGCGTAAAGGATAAAATAATCTAGATCTCACATCTAGATGCTAGCTCATAGCCCGAGGAGGCTTAGTTAAATCTTTACTCTCTGTTGCATGCAAGTCTTTAATTTCTTAAATCTTTATCTTATACACATGCATGCACATACCGGTTATATAATCTCTTAAGTAATCGTCATTTACGATTCTGCAAGTTATTTCCATTGCTTTATGTTTCGCATGCAATAATCTCACTAAAACATTTAACTTGCAATCTAATTGTTTAAAGGCTTCAGCCTTCACATTTTCAATTTTCAGTTTCGACATTCTTGAGCAAGTTGTAAGCATTCAAACACACTACAATACTTAGCGCATAAGTTTAATAATCAATTTATTAGACTTAATAGGACATCATTACCAACCATCTTCGCCATTTAAAACGGGGTCGGAGGAAGGCAATGAAAGGTGCTAGGCCGGGGACGGTCTCACGGCGCGCGACGTCCTTTCCGGGAGTACTCTGATCTTACGACTGACTTGTGAAGCTAGGGTGGGCCTCATTGCCTAACTTCTTGAGCATCCAGTAGTCACTTGGTAACTAGGGGAGGAAAATTTTGGGTTGACACTTAGATAGGATTAAAATAATTCTCACTTAATCACTTAACTTAATACTGGGTCTACAACATTGGCGATTTACATTTCACACTTGCAAGCATTCGGATCTTATACTTATATTCACATGCAAGTCTTTTATGTGTTGTAGAATAATCATCTAAGTGGTTACGTCTTTTCATCTGGAGCACTTTACTTTTTCATCTATATTTTTGTTCATGTTTTTTGTGGTGTGATCCTTCAAGAAGTGCGCATCCACCTGGAGGCATTCTCTTGACTGGGTCTTAAGTGTTTTATGTCTCTTTGCCATTGATAAGCAGTCCAATAGAGTTCTATCTATTGTGAGCATGCTTGGCTTGATGTGTTGAATACTTGTATCACCTTGAGTATCTTTATTTCCTGCACATTTCAAGCAACTTGTTAGTATTGTATATCTTGTATATAGATTAGTCTAACTTTGTATATCTGATATATTCTTTCTGTATCTTTGTATCTAGTTGTATCTATCTTATTGTAACATTTGTAAACTTGTAACTACTTTGTAATCTGTCTCCCCTTAACTTAGTTGACCCCTTTCCCAATCTTAGGTACTAGTCTTAGTTGTCCTAGGAAAAGGTTTTGACTGTCATACTTAATTGTTGCATCTTGCATTTGTTTCTTAACATCATAGGCCAGATTCCCCCTGACCTTTTAACCAATTAAAACCAACTCCTAGAACTTAAACGTTAATCTCATCTAGTAACTAGGGTCTACCCCCCTTGGCTTCCCTAGGTGTTAGCCTAAACGGAAGAGGTTAAAGTCAAAGTGACAGCGTAGACTTTGAACCTAGGCATTGTGCCTCCGAGGACACACTAAGTGAGCAGGACTTAGCTCACGTTTGCAAGTGTGTATAAGGACTGCAACAGGTACGATGGCTCTTCAAGGGAATTCCTAGTAGCAAACCCGTTCTCGAGGAAGACCACTTACTAGGGCACAATGTCAACCACCAAGGTGAAACAGGGAAAAAGGCATAATGTCCAAGCATATGTCATGAAATCTAAAGCAGTCTAAGCTACAAACATACTCAAAATGCCTCAAATATTGAAATGACACTCACCATAATACCTGACTTGTACCTCATGGAGCAAGGCTCAGTGCCTTTCGGAAGCCAGCTGGTGTGGTGGATGCCATCTGAAAATCCCGACCTCTGTGGTGGTGAGAAGGGCCTCCATCTGTGCAAGTGGACATTGTTGGTCACGAGTCTCTCGGCACTCCATATCTGCAACCTGAGGGCCTCGAGACAATCTCCTTAGTTATCCCACAAAATGGGGATAACATGGCCTAGGTGTAGTCTTTCTCCTTAGTCATGCTGATTTGATAAGGAGTGATAAAGATTCAAGATGCTAGATGCTTTCACATTGCCTACTCCAGGATGGAGTGATATAATTTTTATAAGGTAGGTTTGACTTGTTTACGAGTCTAGTCTAATGTTAAAGAAGTAGGCCCAAGAGACCTCTTGTGATGAGGGGCTTCTCGGTGGGTTTACTCAACATTAGAGCCCTATATTAATTAGACGTGCATGTGAAGAGATGATACATCAACATGCCTCATGGACAACTTTTCTAGTAAAAGAAGAAAGCCAAGAAGACAAGTCAAAGACCATTAAAATATTGAAGAAACCCTGGAAAAGCATTAAACGAATTACTGTGGACAAAAGAAGAAGTCGGCCCAACAAGCAAATAAAGGTGACTCAGATTACTATAAATAAAGTCTGGATCATTTCACTATCACATCACTCACAAGCTCTCCTCAACAAGTGCGCAAGTTACAGTTGCAGTTGCAGTTGCTAGTTACAGTTGTAGTTGACAGTTGCCAGTTGCACCAGATGCAGTTGTAGCTGCCAGTTACAGTTGCAGCTGCAGTTGCCAATTGCCAGTTGCGCAAATTTTGGTGGTGCGTTATCTTTGTCTAGTGGTTCACTAGCCTTGAGGGATCTTCCTCATGCTAGGACACAACCTTCTATATGTTGGGTTCTTCATTTTATGGTGATGTATTTTTTGGCTTGAATTCTTCTTAAGAAAAGTTGTTGGGTTTTCTCCCAAGGTTGGGTTTCTCAGGGTAAAAATATTGTGTCTACTGTGCATGGCTATCTTTCTATGATTCTGTTATTTCCGCTACAATTTTATTTCAGTTGAGATTTTCAGTGTGTAATTATTCTATGATAACAGTGGCATTAAATTCTGTTTGAAATCATAAGGAAATAATTATCAAATCTGGAAATTAGAAAATTCAACAGTACCTGTATAAACCTCCTCGGGTATCAATTTCCCCAGAATGGTATGGGAACTCTTGTTCTGTATGTAAACAACTGTGCGATAGGCCTCGGCCCATAAGAACATAGGTAATCCCTGATCATGTATCATCGCACAAGTTGCACCTACTATGGTCTTGTTCTTGCACTCTACCACTCCATTCTGTTGCGGGTTATATGGAATTGTGAGCTCCTTCTTAATACCCTCTGCAACACAATACTCCACAAACTCATTAGAGGTGTACTCACCCCCATTATCCGATCTAAGTCCCCGAATCTTCCTGCTAACTGGTTCTCCACTAGAGCTCTGAACTCCCTGAACCTCTCAAAGACCTCATCCTTGGTCTTAAGGAAATATATCTAGGTCTTCCTGGAGTAGTCATCAATAAATATCACGTAGTAGCTAAAGCCACTAACTGACTGCACACTCATAGGACCACAAACATCTGAATGGATTAGATCCAAGATCTGCTTGGACCTATGCTCACTGATGGAAATGCCTTGCGGGCATACTTTCACAATGCGCAACCCTTACAAGGATCGTGCTTCTCTGTTGTAACCTAGGGCATTCATGTAACTGCTTGTCTCAAATGACCCAACACACCAAAATGCAAATGTGCCCTTCGTTTGTGCCATAACTCACTCAAATCTATGCTGCTATTGACTAATGCTTTTGCTAGCTCAAAATGCAACATGTATACTTTCTCACCTCGAACCCCAATTACCTTATCCATCTTGGCTGTAGACCCCTTTGGTCTAATGTATACCTTTCCTCCACGGAAGGTCACCTCAAACCCTTTATCCTCCAGTGTCGAAACTGAAATGAGGTTCTTGGTAAGACCAATAACATACAATACGTCAACAAAAATGGAGTGGTTTACCCAACTCCCTTTGAAATTACACTGAGCCTATGCCTTGTGCCTTATAGCGCGCATCATCTCCTAACTCAATATGAAGATTCACACCTCCCTCCTGCAAGCTACTGAAGAACTCCTTGCACCCAGTCATATGACAAGAAGTGCCACTATCCACATACCAGATACGTGTGATAACTGAGCTCGACATACATGCAATAAGGTAGAAATCCTCCTCAAAGCTCTTTGCAAAATCCTCTATAACTGCAGAGGCTGCCATTTGTGGCTTACTCTTTTTCTTTTCTGGACACTATGAGGCAAAGTGTCCAAACTTGTGACAATGGAAACACTTGAATTTGGAGAAGTCAATGTTCTTCTTCATTCCACCCGCTCCACTCTCGGAGACCTTCTTCTTAGACTTTCCCTTGCCTTTGCTTGCAAGAGCCAAAGCCTCCTCATCCACAACCTGAGACGCTGGAGATGATCCACTCGCCTGACCAAGACAAATTTCCTCCTGCAAAAAATCATCCCATAAGTGCTGCCAGTCAGGGAGCTTCTCTCGAGCTACAATCCCATGCACAAATGTGTCCCATGGCTTTGAAAAACCATTCAGGGCTATATGTACTAGCTCGG
Source organism: Picea engelmannii (assembly GCA_009831015.1). NCBI lineage: Eukaryota > Viridiplantae > Streptophyta > Pinopsida > Pinales > Pinaceae > Picea > Picea engelmannii. The sequence continues at coordinate 58,191 of ML826351.1, read as the reverse complement.
AATCCTCTTTCTTTGAGCCAACTGTTGCAAGCTCATCCCTGATCTGTGTAAGACGAGTGAGGTAGGGAACCACACCTTCTCCCTTTGCCATCTTGGTACCTCACGTCCTTTCCCGAAGCACCATAATCTTGTTTTCATTCCTACTCTGATAGAGGCTACCCAAGGTAGTCCACATGTCTTTAGCAGACGCTTTCCCTAAAAGGTGTGGGATTATGTGATCCTTTACCCCATCAAGGATTATGCTCATAGCCTTCACTTCACCCTTCTTCCAGGCTCCCAACAAGGTTGCATCCGTAGGAGCTGTTGCTTTATCATCAACGTGTTCAAGGATATCATTGACATCCAAGATTATGGTAACCCTCTCTTTCAATGTGGGGAAGTTCTGAGCGCCTTGAAGTCTATCCTCAACTCTCAAAGTCATGGCCATTTCTGAAGGTGTCTTTGTCCAAACCCTAACGTTGCCTTACCAATTAATTATGTGCTTAGATATGAAATCGATCTCCTTAACCCAATACATTGATGTTGTTACTTCAACAAGACGGCTCTGATACCATGTGAATCTACTAAAACCCAGCAAAGAGAACCAAAAAACTCCAACAATATTTCACTCAGAAATTACTTAGCACAATTTTTTTTTTCTGAAATTGTTATTTTCTGTTAGAGCTAGGTTTTTTCACAGAAAAATTATAATGCAAAGAAAAAATAAATCTAACCAGCAATGAAGAAGATAACAACAATCACATCACATGAGAGACATATTTTTGGGTAAAATAATCCCTGGAAAAGCCCAATGTGGGAAAACCAGTTCTTAAGTTTGTGGATTTTATTATGCAACAACAAATATGGAAAATTCTTACAGAGCAGATCGATTTACATCAGTGGTTGAGGAAACCCCAACGATTTTCTTCCCAGCACCTATACGGCCCTCTCCAAACCAAATCGAACCTAGCAACTCATAAATCGTCCCAACAAATCTCAGGAAGCAAGTCGATCCACCTGCAAAATCTCTCCTCCGTCTCTACTGCAATCTCTCTCCAGCAAACCCTCTAGTGAACTTCTTTCTCTTGCTGAAATTCACCCTCTCTCAGATGCATAATGTGCTTGACCACCATGTTGATTTCCTTTTGTCTCAATGAGAAAACAAAAACCCTATCTCCAAAGAGATCAAGGGTTGAGATCAACCCTCACTCTCTTAATGAGATGGATGGCCAAGATTAAAAAAGACCATCGCTGAAATTATTTTCACTTTTAACTTTAGAAAAAGTGCTCATTAAGTCAACATTAAAGTATAACACATTTAATGTACTTTTTCCTAAGTAAAACTTTAGGAAAGAGACCAACCCATCGACTTAGATTAGTTTCATTGTCCTCCACCATGCTAGGATGCCACACATGGAAGAAGACCTTCTGAGTTACACTTCCCAACATTTAAAAGGCCAATAAGGCCATTTCACTTTCATTTTCACTTGTTTCTCCTTGGCATTTTTTAGCAATTTTGTGCATTGTTATCCACCAAGTTGCACTAGGATGGACTTGCAGTTGAGCTGCCAAAGATTGAACATTCACATGTTCAAAATCAGAGTTCAGAAGTCCAGCCGGTCAAATATGACCACTTTTTCACATTTCCATCCCCCGGGGGGGCATTGTAATAAGATAAGATTAGCATGATGATTTTGTAAAAGGCTTGGCCTCCTAAGACTTGATCATGAGTATAGAGTGTTTTTTCCACTTGTAAATTATATCTTGCCTCAAATTCCTTTTAGGCAAGTTATAATTTCTAATTTTTTTTCACTCACTACCTCCAAAACTGGAGTGTGTATTCATGGTTAGGCCTTAGCTTGGTAATCCAAGTCTAGTGTCAAAATGTTTATATTACCATGCTAGGTCATCAATTTTGAGTCATATGGATATTGCGCTAAGTCCCCCATAGGTTTTTTAAAGTTTTGATTCAACAAAAAAATTTCCCGTAAAACAGGATATTTTAATTGTAATTTAGTCATGTATTAAAAAAGTGGTACTATGAGGCATTATATGCCTTGGGGGTATTCATTTTTGGACCCAGAATACCCACCTTACCCAAGTACCCACTTTTGTGAGTAAAATTAGTGATTTTAATCACTTAAAAATTAATTTTGCTCACAAAAGTCAATAAAAGACATAAAAAATCAGGAAAAATCAGTAAACCTATTTTTTGGGAAACATGTCTGAGACATGTTTTGAGTTAACTCACCCTCTCTTGGACTTATCTGAGCCTTGTTGGCAATCCATGAGGAGTTATGAGTGAGTTAATTTGAATATAGCTTAAGTTGTGAGCTTTCCCCATGAGGAGGTGCGCCCCTCTTGTGGGTAGGTGGCACCCTCATGAGGAAGTGCGTCCACCTCCTCTCCTCTTTGTTCACACGTGTGGAAGCCTTTGGGGAAGAAGGAGATGTGGCAGCCCATCTCTTAACATTTGTCACTCTTCCTCTCACACTTGGTGCGCCCTCCCTCTACACTTGGTGTGCCCTCCTCTCTTGGGCTCTCATCCCATTTGCTATATATTGAAGCTCTTCTCCCATTGCTAAACTAGTTGGAGCTTGGAAAGAATTTATTGTTGTAATCTTGCTATTGTATTATCATTCATCATTGAAATAAAAGGCTTTGGAGGCTACATTAGTGTGTCAAGTTTCATGTGTGGATTTCCTATGTTAAAAGTGTTTAATTGTGAGGTATAATTCGTTTTCGCGCTCTTGTTTTAATTGTTAGTTAGTGGCCTTCAAGTGGAGCTATCTCCAAGTAGGATAAGATTAGAAGAGCTAGGTTTCTTTACAATCTTATTGCTTATTTACATTTGAATGTTTTATATAGCATATCCATTTTGGTTAATGCTTATGCTCTTGTGAAATATCTTGTGTAGCTAGCTACTAATATTTCGTTGGCAAGAAGTCTCTATGTTTGCAGGTTCTCACACTTGAAGAGGATGTTGGGCTTTGGTTGCACTTTCCTTTTCCTTCAAGATCTCATGAAAGACATAGTCCCTCTTTGATCCATCAAGAAGACCCTGTTGACCGCCCATTTAGCACCAGTGGTAAACTCATGTGCCATGAAGAGATGCATCGTCAGATGCAATATTGCTGAAAACCTCTGGTTCTATAGGGTTGTGTTTGGCCCAACACTTTTTTTTGTACTTGGAATTTTCGCACCCCTGTGTGGGTTAATAATGTAATAGGTCTGCATGAGTCATGTCTAGGTCAATTACCTTGGCATCGGTTCACTGGAAGAGTTCCTTTCACCGAGGGTTTTTTATCCTCAGGTTATCATTGGGCCTTCTAGCCTTAATGATTTCCCTTGAGTTTTTCCCTCGCACTTTACATATGTCCTCCAAAGTGGTGAACGACGTTCTAGTGGGCTTATGTTTTGGTAACTATAGAGAGAATTCATTGTGAATGACCATGCAAGACATCTTAGAAAGTTTCGCGGAATTCCGTCGAGTCTAGATTAGTTTTTTTTAATTAATTAATTTTTAATTAAATTTCCCTAAGTTTGGAGGTTTAATTAATTAATTATTTTTGAGCAAAAATTGTAAAAACTGGATCATTGGACTTTTGATAGGGGTATTTGTGCTCAAAAGAAATGGAATAGCACCCCCTACATCCATGGACCAAGTTTCAGCTCGGTCAGACAACTTTAGTAATGGGTTAGTCCACCCGGAGTGTCAGTCAGTCTAAAACAACAATTTTAATTGCTAAAGTCCAAACATGGCAAAAATGTAAAATATGTAATAATGAGTTAGATGATGTGAAATGGTGGAATAAAGCTTAGAGAGAGCCTCCCTAAGCATAACATAACCCTCCCAACCTTTTCCAACCTATTCTAACTCCTTACCCACCTTCTACACTCAAAAATCACGCCCCCTTAGGGGGATTGACGTTTTTCCTTGGTGGAGGTTGTTGTGACTTAT
>ML826351.1:33077-44345 GCA_009831015.1 Picea engelmannii | reverse complement strand
CTTAGGATTAGAATCCCCTCTAACCTTAACCAATTAAAATTAACTCCTAGAACCTAACTCTAACACACATAGTAACTAAGGTCTACCCCCTTTGGCTTCCCTAGGAGTAAGCCTAGATGGAAGAGGTTCCAGTCAAAGTGACAGCGTGGGCTGTGAACCTAGGCATTGTGCTTCCAAGGACACACTAAGTGAGCCGAACTCAAGCTCACGTTTGCAAGTGTGTATAAGGACGACAACATCTTTGGTGTCGTTGTCGAGGATAAGTCATTTATCCTTGGTCTTAACGACTAATTTTTTTTAAGAACTAATAATTCTTTGAGCTTGCATTGGTTAACTTTGTGGGATTCTTTCCAAGTGGCGACTCCATTGAACAAATCTATCAAGTATACTGCAAGGAGCAATCCTTGTTGGCTGCTTGAAATTCTTGGGGAAGAAGCACTCATTGATGTCCAATTCTTGTTCCAAACATAATAAATTAACTTTTGTTTTCCTTCTTGTTTTTTCGTTGTTTGATGCTCTTGTTTGTCTGAAATGAACTTGGTCATCTGGCAACTCCACTTTTCAATAATTTGACAAGGTATTTTCCAAGGCGGAATTCCCGACTTGTTTTGCTTCATCCTTGAACTTGAAAGAGTTTGTGCGTGAAGCTAGCTAGTCCTTCTTCCTGTTGGATCCTTGGTAATCTTGGGTCCCAGTCCTTTTCTTTAGACCTTTGTCTAAATGATCTAGCTAGAAATGGATGATTTTTATGATCCTATCGATTTTTCAGGAATCGTTGGTTACCCTCATGATAGATCTTCAGAAGCCTTTGAAAACACTCCTGACTATGGTGATCGTGATGATGCTGGTACTCACGTCAGGGCCTTCACTAAATGTATTGATGAATGGCGTGATCCACCTATTTATGAGGACGTTCTAATGAAGATGTTTGCCGTAACCCTTGATATAGAGAAACCTTTTAATTGGTTTCATGATTCGCCTGATGGGAGATTCAAGACCATACAAGACTTGTTGCATGCCTTTTTGGAAAGGTTTGGGCATGATCAGAGTGAAGTTTAGGATGAATTGGTTGATGATTTTATGGAAACATGGAAGAGGAAAAATCTTCTAGCTTTTAAAACAATCAATTCAGACATAGAGGTTGATACTCCACCAGATCCCATTAAGGAGCTTAAAGAAATAATTCAGAACGTACAGCTTTTCCGGGATGAACAATGTGAAGCCATGAATGAACAATTTGTGGCCATGGAAGATCAATTGGAGATCATAGAAGATGACTTTAAAGAAGCTTATATTGAATATCCAGACCCCCTTGAATTTAAAAGTGATAATGAAAAAGGTGAGGAAATTCATTGGGAGATTTTGGATGAACCCGTGGATGAGACAGTCATTTATTTTGAGGAGGTAAAGGAGCTTGTGTTGGAAAATGTTGAATGTCTAGATGATTCAAGTCCCCACCCTCCTCCCGTGAAACCCATCTTTTTGAAGGATAACTTTGAAAATCTTGAAGAAAACAGTATGATGGTTCCTATGGTATGTTCTTTTCCAACTTCCCAACCAGAAGATGAGTTAATGCAGAATTATGTGGAAATGGAAGGCAACTTCAGTTTAACAATGTCATATCATTATGAGTATTCATTGGCCTCCCACCTTGACAGTCATGAGCAGCAAAGTATTCAGAGTTTACACGGCTTGTCATATTCCAGTGTTTGGTTGAAAGGAAGAAGGAGCATGGTACTTGGCTGGTTCTTCATCACAAAATCTTCCAAGTTGATAAAACTTGGGAAGGGGTCTTCTGTGAGTCATCCTGGACTAGGATGCTTCAGACACTTGTGGCATCGTTTCACCCATTGCATGGGTGGTTGTAACGTATCTCTAACCCTTCCTTGTACTTTTAATACCGTATTATTCGATTCATTATATCAATATGTTCTTAGAATTTTTTTTCGGTATCATAGATTGTAAATTATTATGTTGTATTTCAGTTATTTCATTTTGTAAATATTGTATAACATTCATTGATTTAATTTTGTATAAAAGTATTCTAATGTTGGTTTTCGGTGTGCACTACGGTGAGCACTCTGTTTTGTAGGTGTTGGATTCTCGTATGCTCTCCGTCTCCAAGTGAGAAGATCGAACACACGTCCCCATGCGGAGCCAGATGTTGACCGCCCATTTAGCACCGGTGGTCAACTCATGTGCCATGAAGAGATGCATCGTCAGATGCAATATTGTTGAAGACCTCTGGTTCTATAGGGCTGTGTTTGGCCCAACACTTATTTTTGTACTTGGAATTTCCGCACCCCTGCGTGGGTTAATAATGTAATAGGTCTGCACGAGTCATGTCTAGGTCAGTTACCTTGGAATCGGTTCACTGGAAGAGTTCCTTTCACCGAGGGTTTTTTATCCTCAGGTTATCATTGGGCCTTCCAGCCTTAATGATTTCCTTTGAGTTTTTCCCTCGCACTTTACATATGTCCCCCAAAGTGGTGAACGACGATCTAGTGGGCTTATGTTTTGGAAACTATATAGGGAATTCATTGTAAATGACAATGCAAGACATCTTAGAAAGTTTCGCGGAATTTCGTCGAGTCTAGATTAGTTTTTTTTAATTAATTAATTTTTAATTAAATTTCCCTAAGTTTGGAGGTTTAATTATTTAATTAATTAATTATTTTTGAGCAAAAATTGTAAAAACTGGATCCTTGGACTTTTGATAGGGGTATTTGCGCTCAAAAGAAATGGAATAGCAATCGCTACATCCATGGACCAAGTTTCAGCTCGGTAGGACAACTTCAGCCATGGGTTAGTCCAGCCGCAATGTCAGTCAGTGTAAAACAACAATTTTAATTACTAAAGTCCAAACATGGAAAAAATGTAAAATATGTAATAATGAGTTAGATGATGTGAAATGGTGGAATAAAAGTTAGAGAGAGCCTCCCTAAGCATAACATAACCTTCCCAACCTTTTCCAACCTATTCTAACTCCTTACCCACCTTCTACACTCAAAAATCACGCCCCCCTAGGGCGATTGACGTTTTTCCCTGGTGGAGGTTGTCGTGACTTATTTGGGGCCCCCTCTCATGAGTTATGACTCCCTTTAACCCCCACATCACCTCCTAGGGTGATCCCACTCCTTTTTTCTCATTAATTCCCCTCCATTCCTTCATTTTAACCCTTATTTTGCCCCCTCCAAGAGGAGTTACGCCCCCCCTTTTCTAGAAACTCCACAAATGATTTTTTTTTTAATTATTTGAGACCTTTCACCTTCCTTGGCATCAATCCCAAGGCCTCCCACACCTCTTTGCTTGATCCCAAAACCTCCTACACTTATACAGGTATACCTTGCTGTTTTAACAGGTATACCGGATCCTAGCAAGAAAACCTTGTTGTTTTAACAGGTATACCGGATCTGATAGGACGCTTCCGTCTTCCCCAAAGTGACACACACACAACAGTACAAGACCCCTTGGGGGAATTTGGTAGCTATCTCTTACTCTTCCCTTCTTTTTTCTAGCTTAGAAGTGCACTTTTCTTCTTTATTTGCTTGTTTGTTTGAGCTTGAGGTGTAAGAGGGAAAGTGGTACGGCCTACCCTCTTCTTCAAGCTTGTTGGGTACCTAGGACGTGGGTAGATCTAGTCTTTTCCCTTCAATTTTTGAGTTTTCTTATAGCTTTGCCGCAAGGTGTAGAAGGCGAGGGCACCTTCTCAACCTTGCGTGGGTATTTGCTTGGTTGTTAATAGATTAGCTTGTATCTTAGTTTGTTGTTAGGTTTACTTTCCTTCTTGCTTCTATCTTGCTAAGTTTGCGTTAATAATAAGATCTAAGAACACTCTATTAAACCAAGACAAGATAACTAATAACCTACCTATTTGGGAAAGGAACCCCCCAAAGAGGTAGAGCTAAGTGTTAATGTTTTATTCTTCATGTGATGTGGCTGATCTAAACGGTTTAATGTCTTAAATGTTTACATATTGGATCTAATCTCATATCTGAAGCTCATTGGGCCACACACTTAATAATTTGATCTTGTTTAGTTTATTTCTTTTCAAGCTCTTAATCTCTTTTAAGCACACGTTTTACTCTCATGCTTAACATCTCTTAAAGTGCTTAACACACAAGTGGTTTATTGATTCATTGTTTATATCCATTCGTAGCCACGTCTTGGGCTTGTAACTTGTTGAATAGTTAACTTGGCAAACACACTTAAATTTTCTTTCTTTCATCTCTTAAGGCAAGTTGTTCTTGCCATTCGATCTACTGTCTCTAATCAAACTAATATTGATGTGCATGTGATATAATCTCTACTTCTTTCAGCCATTTATTTTTATTTGCTTCTCATGTGTTGATGTACTTCATGGTTAAAGCTTAAGCAACACATTTTTTTGAGCAAGTTCAGTTTCGGCCATCTCACTATTTTGCATATTAAAAGTACTATAAAACTCTCAAAACACTCTAATAATCACCTAAAAGTCTACCTAACTATCATATATACTTAATAGACTATTTTAGGGTACCTTAAACCACCATCTCCACCATCTAAAACGGGTTTGACGAAAACAACGGAGGGTAGTGGCAGGGGACTGTCCCGTGGCGCTCCAGGTCGGTGTCCTCTCCGGAAAGTACTCTTACTGTCAGGGCTGACCGTGGAAGCTAGGGTGGGCCTCGTTGCCTTACTATCTTGAGCACCCGGCAGTTATTTGGCAATAGGAGGAGGCTTTGGTGAAGGCCAATCAAATTTATGAATCTTTAAGAAAAGCCTAATTATCAAACCCTTGGCCAAATCTAATAATACTTGGTGGGCTTAATAATAAAGAGTGTAGATTGTCTTCAATATCTTCATAATCGTGCTTAAATCTCCTTTGTAATCTTATTGATGAAGTAATGTATTGATGATAATCTTATGCAAATGGTGATGTGACTTGATGCTTTGATCTTCTATATCCTGCACACATTGAACCAACACTTGGTTAGATTGTTGTTGTAATTTATCATTCTTCAAGTTGTAAATCTTGTAAGTAAATGTACATGATATTCTTTTATTGAGTTATTCTTTATTGGAAGATTGTAACTTGTAATATTTTGTAATAAACCACCCTTTAAACATAGTTGACCCCTTGCCCAATTTCTAGGCACTAATCTTAGTTGACCTAGGGAAAGGACTTGCTTGTCATGCTAACCCTTGCATATTGCATGATAGCCTTAGCATCTTAGGATTAGAATCCCCTCTAACCTTAACCAATTAAAATTAACTCCTAGAACCTAACTCTAACACACATAGTAACTAAGGTCTACCCCCTTTGGCTTCCCTAGGAGTAAGCCTAGACGGAAGAGGTTCCGGTCAAAGTGACAGTGTGGGCTGTTAACCTAGGCATTGTGCCTCCAAGGACACACTAAGTGAGACGAAATCAAGCTCATGTTTGCAAGTGTGTATAAGGACGGCAACATCTTTGGTGCCGTTGCTGGGGATAAGTCATTTATCCTTGGTCTTAACGACTAATTTTTTTTAAGAACTAATAATTCTTTGAACTTGCATTGGTTAACTTTGTGTGATTCTTTTCCAAGTGGCGACTCCATTGAACAAATCTATCAAGTATACTGCAAGGAGCAATCCTTGTTGGCTGCTTGAAATTCTTGGGGAAGAAGCACTCATTGATGTCCAATTCTTGTTCCAAACATAATAAATTAACTTTTGTTTTCGTTCTTGTTTTTTCCTTGTTTGATGCTCTTGTTTGTCAGAAATGAACTTGGTCATCTGGCGACTCCACTTTTCAATAATTTGACAAGGTATTTTCCAAGGAGGAATTCCCGACTTGTTTTGCTTCATCCTTGAACATGGAAGAGTTTGTGGGTGAAGCTAGCTAGTCCTTCTTCCCGTTGGATCATTGGTAATCTTGGGTCCTAGTCCTTTTCTTTAGACCTTTGTTTAAATGATCTAGTTAGAAATGGATGATTTTTATGATCCTATTGATTTTTCAGGAATCGTTGGTTACCCTCATGATAGATCTTCAGAAGCCTTTGAAAACACTCCTGACTATTGTGATCGTGATGATGCTAGTACTCACGTCAGGGCCTTCACTAAATGAATTGATGAATGGTGTGATCCACCTATTTGTGAGGACGTTCTAATGAAAATGTTTGTCGTAACCCTTGATATAGAGAAACCTTTTTATTGGTTTCATGATTCGCCTGATGCGAGATTCAAGACCATACAGGACTTGTTGCATGTCTTTTTGGAAAGGTTTGGGCATGATCAGAGTGAAGGTTACGATGAATTGGTTGATGATTTTATGGAAACATGGAAGAGGAAAAATCTTCTAGCTTTTAAAACAATCAATTCAGACATAAAGGTTGATAATCCACCAGATCCCATTAAGGAGCTTAAAAAAATAATTCAGAACATGCAGCTTTTCCGGGATGAACAATGTGAAGCCATGAATGAACAATTTGTGGCCATGGAAGATCAATTGGAGGTCATAGAAGATGACTTTACAGAAGCTTATATTTAATATCCGGACCCCCTTGAATTTAAGTGTGATAATGAAAAAGATGAGGAAATTCATTGGGAGATTTTGGATGAACCTGTGGATGAGACAGTCATTTATTTTGAGGAGGTAAAGGAGCTTGTGTTGGAAAATGTTGAATATCTAGATGATTCAAATCCCCACCCTCCTCCCATCGAACCCATCTTTTTGAAGGATAACTTTGAAAATCTTGAAGAAAACAGTATGATGGTTCCTATGGTATATTCTTTTCCAACTTCCCAACCAGAAGATGAGTTAATGCAGAATTATGTGGAAAAGGAAGGCAACTTCAGTTTAACAATGTCATATCATTATGAGTATTGGTTGGCCTCCCACCTTGACAGTCATGAGCAGCAAAGTATTCAGAGTTTACACGGCTTGCCATATTCCAGTGTTTGGTTGAAAGGAAGAAGGAGCATGGTACTTGGTTAGTTCTTCCTCACAAAATCTTCAAAGTTGATAACACTTGGGAAGGGGTCTTCTGTGAGTCATCCTGGACTAGGATGCTTCAGACACTTGTGGCATCATTTCACCCATTGCATGGGTGGTTGTAACGTATCTCTAACCCTTCCTTGTATTTTTAATTCTGTATTATTCGATTCATTATGTCAATATGTACTCCGAATTTGTTTTCGGTATCATAAATTGTAAATTATTATGTTGTATTTCAGTTATTTCATTTTGTAAATGTTGTATAACATTCATTGATTTAATTTTGTATAAATGTATTCTAATGTTGGTTTTCGGTGTGCACTACGGTGAGCACTCTGTTTTGTAGGTGTTGGATTCTCGTTTGCTCTCTGTCTCCAAGTGAGAAGATCGAACACACGTCCCCATGTGGAGCCAGATGTTGACCGCCCATTTAGCACCGATGATCAACTCATTTTCCATGAAAAGATGCATCGTCAGATGCAATATTGTTGAACACCTCTGGTTCTATAGGGCTGTGTTTGGCCCAGCACTTATTTTTGTACTTGGAATTTCCACACCCCTGCGTGGGTTAATAATGTAATAGGTCTGCATGAGTCATGTCTAGGTCAGTTACCTTGGCATCAGTTCACTGGAAGAGTTCCTTTCACCGAGGGTTTTTTATCCTCAGGTTATCATTGGGCCTTCTAGCCTTAATGATTTCCCTTGAGTTTTTCCCTCGCACTTTACATATGTCCTCCAAAGTGGTGAACAGCGTTCTAGTGGGCTTATGTTTTCGTAACTATATAGGGAATTCATTGTAAATGACCATGCAAGACATCTTAGAAAGTTTCGCGGAAATCCATTGAGTCTAGATTAGTTTTTTTTAATTAATTAATTTTTAATTAAATTTCCCTAAGTTTGGAGGTTTAATTATTTAATTAATTAATTATTTTTGAGCAAAAATTGTAAAAACTGGATCCTTGGACTTTTGATAGGGGTATTTGTGCTCAAAAGAAATGGAATAGCACCCCCTACATCCATGGACCAAGTTTCAACTCGGTCGGACAACTTTATCCATGGGTTAGTCCACCCGGAGTGTCAGTCAGTCTAAAACAACAATTTTAATTGCTAAAGTCCAAACATGGCAAAAATGTAAAATATGTAATAATGAGTTAGATGATGTGAAATGGTGGAATATAGGTTAGAGAGAGCCTCCCTAAGCATAACATAACCCTCCCAACCTTTTCCAACCTATTCTAACTCCTTACCAACCTTCTACACTCAAAAATCACGCCCCCCTAGGTGGATTGACGTTTTTCCTTGGTGGAGGTTGTTGTTACTTATTTGGGGCCCCCTCTCATGAGTTATGACTCCCTTTAACCCCCACATCACCTCCTACGGTGATCCCACTCCTTTTTTCTCATTAATTCCCCTCCATTCCTTCATTTTCACCCTTTTATTGCCCCCTCCAAGAGGAGTTACGCCCCCCTTTTCTAGAAACTCCACAAATGATTTTTTAAAAAATTATTTGAGATCTCTCACCTACATTGGCATCAATCCCAAGGCCTCCCACACCTCTTTGCTTGTTCCCAACACCTCCTACATTTTTCTACATCCTAGATCTAGCTTTCAAACCCTAGATGGTGTGCCCTAGCCTTGAGATCTACTCTTATGCTTGGTGGTGGACACTTGGCATTGATCCAAGAGAGGTAGGTTTGCCTCCCCAAGTGTAAATAGATCCCTCTCCTCACTCCCAACTCACCATATCTGGAGCTATTGTTATGCTACTTGATTTTCCTCTCTCTCTTGTCATTTCATTCATTCTTTTTTCATTCTTGCTCTAGGGTTATGGAGTATTTCTCTCCTAGATCACTTCTTTGGTAATAATATTTGGAAGCTTTGGAGGACAACAAGAAGGGCAATGCATATGCTGATTGTTCTTATGAATGGGAGGTAATATTGTTTAATGTTCTTTCTTATTTCTTGCAACACTAGATCTTGGGTAAAGTGTTATCTAAGTAGACTTGGTAGTGCGTATGCCTATTTGTCTATATATCTTGATGTTAGAATTAAATTGAAGTGTCGTTTAATATCATTACATCAACGTATTGTCTTTTGTATGCTTGGATTTGTAAGGGTATTGCAAGTTCATCTCCAAAGTTTCATTGGGAACTCCTTCTAGAAGGGAAGGGTCACTTGAAGCTTTCTCACACTCCAACTATCTAGATCTATTACTTTTCTCTATATTGATGTACATCCATCTCGTTTTCAGCTAGCATATCTTGGTTTAGATAGGTCAAAATAATTTAAAATCTATATCTTGTATTGTGGAAAGTTCTTGTCCCAAAAGGGCAATGGTTTCCTTAACATTATTTGGTTGTGTGTAGCCATCCTAGCAAGAAAACCTTGTTGTTTTAACAGGTATACCAAATCTGATAGGAGGCTTTCAACTGCCCCAAAGTGACACACACACAACACTACAAGACCCCTTGGGGTAATTTGGTAGCTATCTGTTACTCTTCCCTTCTTTTTTCTAGCTTAGAAGTGCACTTTTCTTCTTTACTTGGTTGTTTGTTTAAGCTTGAGGTGTAAGAGGGGAAGTGGTTTGGCCTCCCCTCTTCTTCAAGCTTGTTGGGTAGCTAGAACGTGGGTAGATCTAGTCTTTTCCCTTCAATTTTGAGTTTTCTTCTAGCTTTGTCGCAAGGTTTAGAAGGTGAGGGCACCTTCTCAACCTTGCGTGGGTATTTGCTTTGTTGTTAATAGATTAGCTTGTATCTTAGCTTGTTGTTAGGTTTACTTTCCTTCTTGCTTCTATCTTGCTAAGTTTGCCATAATAATAAGATCTAAGAACACTCTAATAAACCAAGACAAGATAACTAATAACCTACCTATTTGGGAAAGGAACCCCCCAAAGAGGTAGAGCTAAGTGTTAATGTTTTATTCTTCATGTGATGTGGCTGATCTAAACGGTTTAATGTCTTAAATGTTTACATATTGGATCTAATCTCATATCTTAAGCCCATTGGGCCACACTTAATAATTTGATCTTGTTTAGTTTATTTCTTTTCAAGCTCTTAATCTCTTTTAAGCACATGTTTTACTCTGATGCTTAACATCTCTTAAAGTGCTTAACACACAAGTGGTTTATTGATTCATTGTTTATATCCACTGGTAGCCACATCTTGGGCTTGTAACTTGTTGAATAGTTAACTTGGCAAACACACTTAAATTTTCTTTCTTTCATCTCTTAAGGCAAGCTGTTCTTGCCATTGGATCTACTGTCTCTAATCAAACTAATATCGATGTGCATGTGATATAATCTCTACTTCTTTCAGCCATTTATCTTTATTTGCTTCTCATGTGTTGATGTACTTCATGGTTAAAGCTTAAGCAACATAGTTTTTTGAGCAAGTTCAGTTTCGGCCATCTCACTATTTTGCACATTAAAAGTACTTTAAAACTCTCAAAACACTCTAATAATCACCTAAAAGTCTACCTAACTATCATATATACTTAATAGACTATTTTAGGGTACCTTAGACCACCATCTCCACCATCTAAAACAGGTTTGAGGAAAACAACGAAGTGTAGTGGCAGGGGATTGTTCTGTGGCGCTCCAGGTGGGTGTCCTCTCCGAGAAGTACTCTTACTGTCAGGGCTGACTGTGGAAGCTAGGGTGGGCCTCGTTGCCTTACTATCTTGAGCACCCGACAGTTATTTGGCAACAGGAGGAGGAGGCTCTGGTGAAGGCCAATCAAATTTATGAATCTTTAAGAAAAGCCTAATTATTAAACCCTTGGCCAAATCTAATAATACTTGGTGGGCTTAATAATAAAGAGTGTAGATTGCCTTCAATATCTTCATAATCGTGCTTAAATCTCCTTTGTAATCTTGTTGATGAAGTAATGTATTGATGATATTCTTATGCAAATGGTGATGTGACTTGATGCTTTGATCTTCTATATCCTGCACACATTGAACCAACACTTGGTTAGATTGTTGTTGTAATTTATCATTCTTTAAGTTGTAAATCTTGTAAGTAAATGTACATGATATTCTTTTATTGAGTTATTCTTTATTGTAAGATTGTAACTTGTAATCTTTTGTAATAAACCACCCTTTAAACATAATTAACCCCTTGCCCAATTTCTAGGCACTAGTCTTAGTTGATCAAAGGAAAGGACTTGTTTGTCATGCTAACCCTTGCATATTGCATGATTGCCTTAGCATCTTAGGATTAGAATCCCCTCTAACCTTAACCAATTAAAATTAACTCCTAGAACCTAACTCTAACACACATAGTAACTAAGGTCTACCCCCTTTGGCTTCCC
>ML826351.1:12307-26356 GCA_009831015.1 Picea engelmannii | reverse complement strand
TTATTCAGTTCTCAAGATAATAAGAATGGATGTGTTATTGATGGGAAAGAAGCCCATTTCAATAAGGTTCAAAAAATGGATTCAAAATTCAATTACAATACCATGTAGAGCACATGTATGGACAAGGCGAGGAAGAAGTAACTGTGGGTCCCTCTCAGCCATGCAGTTAAATATGAGAATCTGCAGACAAACAACAGAAAAATTTGACCGTGAAACTCAACTTACAGTGCAATTTTCATATCACTAAGACATGCAAGATTGTCACTTCTTGAACTGGCATTATGATAGTGAAGCCAAATAATTCTTACATGAATATACAAAGAAAGTGAAATATTGGGCAACCAGGTAGGTCAGAAACAGACCTGTTTCGAATTATTTCTGGAATTTTCTTTACTGTGGAACTGCTGCTCTAAATCTGGCAATAGACCACTGCAGCCATTTTGGGTTTCATTGAACACTTCCCTGGCCTCAATAACTGACTGGTTTTCCT
The DNA here is from genome assembly GCA_009831015.1 of Picea engelmannii. NCBI lineage: Eukaryota > Viridiplantae > Streptophyta > Pinopsida > Pinales > Pinaceae > Picea > Picea engelmannii. Next base: position 25,866 of record ML826351.1, on the reverse strand, counting down.
TTTTTATAGCATGTGAAAACCACTTTGCACATTCTTCCATGCTTTCTGGACTGTGTGCTCCATCCAAATAGAAACACAGCTCACCAGCATTGGCATTTCCAGCTTCTCCCTCACTATGTTGTTGACAAGACCTTGTATGCGGATCAGGAATAACCTGTGAACGACCTGGGAAATTGGTTGTTACAAGCCCTTTAATGAAGGGCTTTGGCAAGTATCTCTCATCATCTACCTGGACCATGAAAAACATGCCTCATGTTAGGTAAGGACCATTTATTTACAACCTTAGTAACCACACATCCACATAAATAAAAACCACAATTTGTACAAAGGCCACATCAACGAACACTCTCCAACAGATCAGAATCTTCAGAATGTCCAGTACTCCTAAGCCATGTACGACAGAGGGCAACAGCTAGGCCTGCATTTAAATACTGATGATCGCCAGCCAAGCTGAGATTCAAACCACCCAGTATAGAAGCATCTAATGGTGATGCTAATTGGAGAGGAATCTGTAGCACATAAATAGAACTTTCATCAACTATGATACAACCAGAAAATATTTTCAAGAATTAGAAAAACAGCTTACAACAAAAAAACGACACTTATTGAACCAGATGTAACTACTGGTGCAAGAAACACTTAACCTCTTGTACTATTACATGATTGGATCATTAATATTCATCTCAAAGATGAAGATAGTGTTTCCTTAAACAAGAAACAGATAAGTGGATAATGTAACAACAGAGAAGACTGCACACATAAATAAAATGGATATTATCAGATGTTAGCTTTTGGTAGCTCAGGAGGTACTCCGCATGTTGTGTCTTGTATGCAGGAGTAGCCTCACATTTACACTGCTAGGCACTTAACTTTGTAAAAGGTGTTTTATAAAGTTGTAATAAAGTGGCTCTTTTATTTAAAGTGACTTTTTGTAAAGTAACCTTCTAATATTAAAGTGACTTTATTTCATAAAGTGCACTTATGTCATAAAGTGAAATTGTACTTTAATATATTTAAATGATTTATTTTGGAAGGAATGAATCATGTCCATTGATCTTGTAAAGGCAAGAATAGATCTTGGCCATTAGATTTAGGGATGGGGAAGGTGAAAAAACATTTAGATATGAAAAGTCATTTTCAGCTACAAGAGTGAACCTAGGGCAGTGTGCAAGACAAGCATATAACAGATTTTGAGAGAGAGCTTGGAAGAATTGTTGGGCAGCAGACTTGACACAGTTTCCAAGAGAGATTGGGCACAAATCCCAAGGAAATATTTCTATGTAAATGTGCTGAAATATATTGCTGTGAGATAGGCTGTACTGTATGGATCTGTATAGCAAGAGAAAGAGGGCACAACAATCGAGGCATAGGAGGCATGATTTTCAAGGCTGTTTTGAGAGTTTTCTTGCTGCAGCAGGGCCGTACAGATCAAGCCGTACAGCTTCTGTTTGGCACAGTTTTCAAGGAGCTGGAAAAGGGCAGGGCCGTACAGCTTCTGTTTGGTACAGTTTTCAAGGAGCTGGAAAAGGGCAGGGTTGTACAGCAGTACGGATTTGGGGGGACGATTCTCTAGGCAGAATTGTGGGACAGTTTTGTGGGTGCCTGTAAGTTTCTCTCTTGCTGTCAAATGTACTACTGCTGTAGATTTTACACTTCCTGAAGCTCTAATAGAATCTCAAATTGGGGTTTTCCCTGGATGGTTGCCTAAATTTCTGGGTGTTCACATGGATTTGTGACTGCTGTTCATTGTTATTTTCCGCTGCAATTTTTCTTAGTCGTGTGTTTCAGCTTATGAAGTATAGCTGTGATGTGGGTTATTTTCATTTAAGACTGAAATCAATTTTTGCTAAGTGTGTGACATTAACTCTATGTTTTAGTGTGCTTATGTCACTGATTTTCTACATGGTATCAGAGCTTGGGCTTTGAGTTACAATGAGCAGTGTTATTTTTGGCTAGAGTGAAGGAGGTATGGCACGAGCTGTACGTGGAGTTGGAAGGATTAGATTCGGACACGAGTATGGAGGACTCCTGGAGGTTGATGTAGTTTTGTTTGTTCCAGGGTTGAGGGTTAACCTGCTCTCGGTCTCAACCTTGGAAGATGTTGGATGTTCTACATTGTTCAAGAGGGGACATGTATTTATCTACAGGGAGGGAGTGGATCCGATCGAACCACAACTGATTGGTGATCGGATGGATAGGTTGTACATGATGCAAGGACAACCTACAAGTTATGATTCCGAGTCGGATGAGAAGCAGGAGGCTCCTGAGACTGCAGTGGTACTATGGTACCAATGGTTTAGTCTTGCATTCTGAGGGAAGAGAGGGAGTCTCTTTTGAGCACCGGCAGGAGGCTCAGCTAGTGTGAGCAAACAGAAGCTCAGTGTGGGAGGATGAACTCTCCAAGGAGCTCAGGGTTCAAGGTAGATATCAAGAGGATGTCTTCAGATTTGAGTTCAATACAGGTGTTGAGGTTGGCTCAAGGTTTAGAGGGAGCTCCTACCATGAACAGTGTAATGGACGTGAGGACGGGACCGGATGATGGTGATGGCGGCGAGTACATTCCTCGCTAAGAGGAATTGTCAGCTTTTGGTAGCTCCGGAGGTACTCTGCATGTTTTGTCTTGTATGCGGGAGTAACCTCACATTTACACTGCTAGGCACTTAACTTTGTAAAAGGTGTTTTATAAAGTTGTAATAAAGTGGCCCTTTTATTTAAAGTGACTTTTTGTAAAGTAACCTTCTAATATTAAAGTGACTTTATTTCATAAAGTGTACTTATGTCATAAAGTAAAATTGTACTCTAATATATTTAAGTGATTTATTTTGGAGGGAATGAATTATGTCCCTTGATCTTGTAAAGGCAAGAATAGATCTTGGCCATAAGATTTAGGGATGGGGAAGGTGAAAAGACATTTAGATATGAAAAGTCATTTTCAGCTACAAGAGTGAACCTAGGGCAGTGTTCAAGACAAGCATCTAAAAGATTTTGAGAGAGAGCTTGGAAGAAATTGTTGGGCAGACTTGACATAGTTTCCAAGAGAGATTGGGCACAAATCCCAAGGAAATATTTCTGTGTAAATGTGCTGAAATATATTGCTGTGAGAGAGGCCATACTGTACAGATCCATACAAGGGAAAGAGGGCACGGAAATCGAGGCATAGGAGGCACAATTTTCAAGGTTGTTTTGAGGGTTTTCTTGTTGTAGCAAGGTCGTACAAATCAGGCCGTATAGTTGTTGTTTGGCACAGTTTTCGAGGAGCTGGAAAAGGGCAAGGTCGTACAACGGTACGGATTTGGGGGCATGATTCTCTAGGAAGAATTTTGGGACAGTTTTGTGGGTGCTTGTAAGTTTCTCTCTTGCTGTCAAATGTACTACTGCTGTAGATTTTACACTTTCTGAAGCTCTAATAAAATCTCTCATTGGGGTTTTACCTGGCTGGTTGCCTAAATTTCTGGGTGTTCACATGGATTTGTGACTGTTGTTCATTGTTATTTTCCGCTGCAATTTTTCTTAGTAATGTGTGTTTCAGCTTATGAAGTATAGTTGTGATGTGGGTTATTTTCATTTAAGACTGAAATCAATTTTTGTCAAGTGTGTGACATTAGCTCTATGTTTTAGTGTGCTTATGTCACTGATTTTCTACATGGTATCAGAGCTTGGGCTCTGAGTTTTAGTGAGTTGTGTTATTTGGCTAGAGTGAAGGAGGTATGGCACGAGTTGTACGTGGAGTTGGAAGGATTAGATTCTGACTCGAGTATGGAGGACTCCTGGAGGTTGATGGAGTTTTGTTTGTTCTGGGGTTGAGGGTTAACCTGCTCTCGGTCTCAACCTTGGAAGATGTTGGATATTCAACATTGTTCAAGAAGGGACGTGTATTTATCTACAGGGAGAGTGGATCCAGTCGAACCACAACTAATTGGTGATCAGATGGATAGGTTGTACATGATGCGAGGACAACCTACAAGTTATGATTCAGAGTCAGATGAGGAGCAGGAGGCTCCCGAGACTGCAGTGGTACCAAGGGTTCAGTCTTGCATTCTGAGGGAAGAGAGGGAGTCTCTTCAGAGCACCGACACGACGCTCATCTAGTGTGAGCAAACAGAAGCTCAAAGTGGGAGGATGGACTCTCCAAGGAGCTCAAGGTTCAGCGTAGCTGTCAAGTGGATGTCTTCAGATTCGAGTTCAGTACAGGTGTTGAGATTGGCTCTAGGTTCAGAGGGAGCTCCTACCATGAACAGTGTAATGGACGTGAGGACGAGACTGGATGATGGTGATGGCAACGAGTACATCCCTCGCTAAGAGGGAGTGTTAGCAAGTACAGTCCGTACAACAAGGAGAAAGGGCGCGATTTTCAAGGCTGGTTGCTAGCACGAATTTCGAGGCAAGCTAAAGTTTTTATTTGTTGCAAAAAGGGCTTTTTGTTTTGTCCATACAGATTACTGTTTGCACGAATTTCGAGGTGTTGTTCAGTAAAGGGGGTCGTACAGCAGTACAGATTTGGCACAAATTTCAAGGCAAAGTATTGTGGGGACTGTTGGGGTGCTGTAACTGAATTTATCTTGCTGGAAAATGTATTTTTGTTGTTGATATGTACTTTCCTGAAGCTGAACAAAATCTCTCATTGGGTTTCCCCACATTGGGGTTTTCCCTAGCTGGTTGCCAAAATTTATGGGTGTTTACATGGATTTGTGATTGTTGTTCATTGTTATTTTCTGTTGCAATTGTACTTAGTAATGTGTCTTTTTGCTTATGATATTTATCTGAATGTGGGTTCATTTCAGATGTTCATGTAAGAAAACAATCTTTAGGTTGCTAAGTGTATGACAAAATTATTTGTGCTGATTTTGTCATTAAATTTCTACATGGTATCAGAGCTTGGGCTCTGAGTTACAGTGAGCGATGTTATTTTTGGCTAGATTTGAAGGGGGAAATCTGTTGGTTGTTTTCTTTGAATAGTTGACAAGGAAATGGTTGCATGCATCAGATTTGAGGATCGGTTGGAAGGTATTTCCAACTACTTGCAGTGGAAGGTCCGGATGTCATCTGTTCTCAAGGAGAACAAGATTTGGAGTTATGTCAGCACTGTTGTTGTAGCTCCCACAGCAGATCCTATTGCTTTGGATTTGCATGAATTAAAGGAGGCCAAAGCACAGAGGATCATTCTGGATGGAGTAAAGGACACACTCATTCCACGTCTGGATGAGAAGAAGACAACATATGATATGTGGGAGGCATTGAAAAATTTATATGAGGCTAAGAATGAAAACCGGAAGATGGCCTTGAAGAATAAGCAGCATGATGCGAAGATGGCTAAGGGTGAGGGTGTTGCATCCTATCTTACCCGGATAACTCAAATTGAGGACGAGTTAGCTGCAGTAGGGGAGGTCATCTCAGAAGCCGAGTCGAGAAGGATAGCCTAGAAAGGCTTCACGAAGGAGTGGGATGTCTTCGTGAAGTGCGTGGTGGGTTGGGAAAATTTTCTAGATTGGAGTAAACTATGGGAGGACTTCACTTAGGAGGAGATCTGGATGGGATCTCAAAGTAGTGGACAGAAGGAAGATAGAGGTGATGGGGATGTTGCTCTTGCAGCAAAGGGAAGGAGGAAGAAGAAAGGGAGTTCCGGGAAGGACTTGAATAAAGTCAGATGTTACTACTGCAACCAATTGGGGCACCTTGTTTCTCTGTGTCCTGAGAAGAAGAAGAAGAGAAAGGAACATGAGGGGCTTGATGCAGCAACAACAGCTATAAAGGAATTTTCGTCCAAGTTTGATAGGGATCTCTCTTTGGTCACTCTAGTATCCAGTGTCGGTAGTGTTGGATTTGTTCGTGACAGTACATGGATTGTTGACAGTGGAGCCTCTTGTCACATGACAGGAATATGGCATATATTCCTCAATATCACGGAGATAGGTCCTGGCCGGCTGGTGGAGAGTGAAGGAGGTATGGCACGAGTTGTACATGGAGTTGGAAGGATTAGATTCTGACTCGAGTCTAGAGGTTGATGGAGATAATGAAGCCACCTTGACAGGAAGCAGAATTAGTTCGAAGTCTGACTCAGCTTTTCATATTAAGACTTGGTATCCAACACCAAGTATATCATGCAAAGACTCTGAGGTTATTGTAGACTCAGAAGAAGTCAAGGCTCAGAGGGAGCATGAAAAGTTAGTAGAGCCAGAAGGGTCTACCCAAAACCATTGCAGTAACCAGGAGGAGACCAGTATGGTCTCATGACACTTTGCAAGATGCAAAGCCATATAGCATTGACGAGACATATCATGAGGAGTGATGGCTCCACCAGTGGTGAGGCAGGCGGCCCCACCAAGTACCAGCTCAGAAGGAGCTAGAGTTCAGAGGGAGTTAACCCTCACGATCCAGTAAGGAGGAGCAACCTCCCCAGGACCATTCATAGAGATGTACAAAGCCTGATTTGTGTCCAGAGGATTCTCCCAGCAAGAGGGAGAAGACTATGACAAGACACTTGCTCCAATAATCATAAGAAGTATATATAGAACAAACATGATTCATTAAAAGAAGTTGACACAGTATGAGATTCAGAGGGAGCAGGTATGAAAAATCCCTATATTTGGGATTGAGTTATCTCCAGTGCCAGTTGATGCAGTACATGAGTCGGGCCATGGAGACATAACTACAATAGAAGATTGAGTTACCTCCAGAAAAAAGAAGATAAAGCTACCCTCGATGTCATTTATTGAGCCACTCCTAGTTTCAGATGAAGTTATTGTCGTGATAGAGTAGAGGAGCTACTCTCATAGTCTAGCAGCTACAGTGAGAATGGAGCAGTCATTCTTAGCCTCAGAAAGAGCAGTTGCAGGTGCAGAGTCCCAGTCCCAGAGGAACAATTGCAGAGAGAGTAGAGGACATACTCTCAGGTAGTGAGACAGATAGTGCTTTCCAGAAAGCTCATAGAGCTAGCACATGATCATGCAGATTGAATTGTAGCTGAGCAAGTGTACCAGTTTGGTACAATGTGATGTGAAAAATATTTGGTTCGAAGAACATGAGGATGAATATATGTTTTGCGGTGAAAGACATGATCACCTGATTATGGAAAAACATGTGATAAGGTACCTAAGGGGTACAATCGATTATGGACCAAGATATATCTCAGATTATGAGATAAGATTTGCAGGGCTACACAGATTCAGATTGGGCAGGTAGTGTCACAGACCGGAAAAGTACATCTGGATGTTACTACTCTAGTATGGGATCAGTTGTGATCTCGTGACTTAGTGAGAAGCAAACCTATATGGCACTCAGTTCCACAGAAGCATAGTATGTGACAGAGTGGTAAACTTGTGGCGAAGCAATGTGACTTAAGAAGTTGATTGCAGAATTGTTTGATCTCGAGTTGAAGGAAACTGGTATCTTTTATGACAACCAGAGTTGCATAAAGTTACCAGTGAACCCATTGTGTCATGACAAGTCCAAGCATATCGAGATCAAATACCACTATGTCTGGGACATAGTACAGAAGGGAGCAGTAAGACTCCAGTATATTTCTACCGACGAACATGTAGCAAATGTGTTGACCAAGCCCCTGTCCAGAGTCAAGTTCGAGTATTTCAGAGACAAGCTTGAAGTGATATGTTTCCCAGTTGCGGGAAGTGATGTGTTCCCCAGTTGCGGGAAGTGAAGTGATCCCCACTAGCGAGAAGTGATGTGTTCCCCAGTTGCGAGAAGTGATGTGTTCCCCAGTTGCGGGAAGTGATGTGATTCCCCAATACAGGGAAGTGATGAGATCCTCGATAGAGGAAAGCTAGCCCAACGCAGGTTGGTAACTCCAACGCAGGCTAGTACGCTACCCCAGCGCAGGTTGGTATCCCCAACGCAGGCTGGTACGCTACCCCAACACAGGTTGGTAACCCCAATGCAGGCTGGTATGTTACCCCAGAGCAGGTTGGTAACCCCAACGCAGGTTGGTACGCTACCCCAATGCAGGCTGGTACGCAACCCCAATGCAGGTTGGTAACCCCAACGTAGGCTGATACACTACCCCAGCGCAGGTTGGTAACCCCAACGTAGGTTGGTACGCTACCCCAGTGCAGGTTGGTAACTCCAATGCAGGCTGGTATGCTACCCCAGCGCAGGTTTGTAACCCCAACACAGGCTGGTATGCTACCCCAGCGTAGGTTGGTAACTCCAACGCAAGCTGGTACGCTACCCCAGCGTAGGTTGGTAACTCCAACGCAGGCTGGTACGTTGCCCCAGTGCAGGTTGGTACTCCAACGTAGGCTAGTAACCCCAACGCAGGCTAGTACACTACCCTAGCATAGGTTGGTAACCCTAACGCAGGATGGTACACTACCCCAACGCAGGTTGGTAACCCCAACGCAGGCCAGTACGCTACCCCAGCGTAGGTTGGTAACTCCAATGCAGGCTGGTACGCTACCCCAGCGCAGGTTGGTAACCCGAACACAGGCTGGTACGCTACCCCAACACAGGCTGGTAACTCCAATGCAAGCTGGTACGCTACCCCAGGGCAGGCTGGTAACTCCAACGCAAGCTGGTATGCTACCCCAACGCAGGTTGGTAACTCCAACACAAGTTGGTACGCTACCCCAGTGTAAGTTGGTAGTCCAAGGTAGGCTAGTATGTTATTTCAGTGAAAGTGCAGAACTTCCTATGATATATAGATTAGTGATTGACAACAAAACCTAGGCTACGGGGGAGCGCCCCCCCCCCTCGCTCCCGCTCCCGCTCCCGAAGCACACTCCCAAAGGAAGCGTTTAGGGAGCGCGCTCCCTGAACGCTCCCTTTTGGGATGGTTTTTCGGGAGCACGCACCCTAGGGGAAAAAAACGCTCCCTGCCTTAAAACGCTCCCTGCATTAAAAACACTCCCTTCCTTAAAAACGCTCCCTGCCTTGAAAAGTCACATAACCATGCTTGGAAGCGGAACTTTTGGGTGAATATGATGGTGATTGTTATCCCTCACTTTTAGGGATAACTAGGAGATCATGTCTCGAGGCCCACAGGTCCTAGACATGGAGTACCGAGAGTCGGCTCGACTTTAGCATGACCCTGGAGCACCCACCTTTTCTTCCTTTCAGTGCCTCTATCTTGTCAGCAGCAGCAGCATCCATCACCATCGGCTTGGTCTTGTGTCAGAGATGGTTCTTGCTCCATGAGGTAATGAGTCCGGGTATCATGGTATGTGTCACTTTGATCATCAAAATCCTTGAATATGTGCATCTGATTCCTTTTATTTATAACAAATGCTTGGATCTTATACTTGCCCACTTGACCATGTCTGGGGGGATTGACAGGACGCCCTAGTAAGCCTGTTTCCGTAGGATTTGGTTTTCCACTGGGGGGATTTTCTGAAAAGCCATCGTCTGCTCCCGTCATAGCTCCACCTTTTCATCTTGTTTCCCGCTCATCTGCCCCATTACACTTGTCCGGGCAATTGGTTATGTCCGGGCACTTGGTTAACCTATTTTCAGGATTGCACCTTGTCTCGTGGGAAGAAGGGGCTAAAGGCCCAGAACGTAAAGGCAAGCTGGCAAAAGATAAAAGCCTAAGAATAAAACCTCGAGATGCTTCGCCCAAGGATCCATGAGAAAGCAATAAAAGGCTTCTCAGCAAGAAACAAGAGGGACCCGTAAGAAATAATAAAACAAGACCTGGTCAGAGGATAGGGATTCTCATCACAAGCCAGCCTATTAGGTCCATGGGCACCTAGCAGTATGACATTACCACCAGCTGGTTACCACGCCAGGGTAGTGACCTTTGGTTGCATGGCCAAGGGAAAGGGGGTCTCATCAAGAGCCAACCTTCTCATTTCTGTGAAAGTACTTGTGGGTAACACTGTCACCACTGGTCACCGTGCCAGGACAGTGTCCCCTGATTAGCCTCTTGAAGAAAAAGCAATAAAAGAATAAAGAATAAAAAAAAATAAAGGCATTGGCTTAGAAAAATTTGCATCCAGGACAGGTGCAGCTCGCCTTCTACAAAGGCACCCACAGGTAAAGTTTTGCATCCTCTCCTCTCACTGCACCCACTTGCCTAGACATCCCTTGTCCACATCACCCACTTACATGGCTCAGATGAGGTCTCTTCCAGAAACTTTCCTCTTCTAGTGGACACTAGCCCAATAGGACGCCCTGTCATTTTCTCCAAACTTGTATTGCAGGCTTATGCAATGTCTTTGAGCTTTTGATTGAGGTATTAGGGATTTTATGCACATGTTTAATAATATTGATGATGAGATGTGATTGACATTGCTATGATCCCTGTGACTTATGAACCCATGGAGGGCGTAGCTATTGATGTGCAGGATCATGCCCGACAGACAGGTACCATTTCGGACCGGTACACATGGGGAGATGATTAGTTCGGACCTCCATGGAGTTGAAGAGCCCACCAGATGGATGTTGAGACCCCATCAGGGGGCAGAGGCAGGATAGGGATGGACCAGAGGCTTTGCACCGGAGAAGAGGAGGACGTTCCACTAGAGGCACCCTAGCAGAGCTTGACCTAGGGGGCCTATGCCCTCTCCATTGGAACGTTGACCCTGGAAAGCCCAGGACATCACCCATGATGATCATGACGTCATCCAGCCTTGGGACGTCTTGGGAGGCAGATTTGGCAGTGTTGGCACGTGTGGCAGGTTGGAGAAGCCCTGGGAGGGCTAACATTTTGCTCTGGGATGTTGCATTTGCCCTAGAAGGGGCTAACGTCTCCCTTTAGCTTGATTAGGGTTTAATTTTGAACATTTAATTTAAAACAGTATAATTTTTAGTATTTTGGCCTTGTTGGCCTTTTCATGACCTAAAAGTGAAATTAGGTCATGGTACAGTATAAATTGAGGGTTTTTACTCTCATTTTTTCATCATCTCTGACTCACTCATTAGTGAGGTCTGAAATTTGTGCTACACTTGAGTTCTTTGGCTGAAATTGTGAGGCACACTTGTTGAAGGAAGGCATTTTTGGATCTCTATTGGCATTTTTGGCATATTTCTTGATGGAAGGTGTTATAACTAGGGTTTGCTATGGTATTTCTTGGTGAAAGTAAGTGAATTTCCGCAAAACTTCTTAATTGAATGGTTGTATTGTTATTTCTTACATATATTGTTATGATTTGTTGAATGAACCCTAGGTGACAAGCACACATCGTAGGTCCTTGTCTCATGCCCCCGTCAAGATTTTCAGCCATTAATTGAAGAGAGAAAGAGCCTAGCCTTAGCTACACTTTTTCCCCCTCTTCATTGCTAGTCATTTTACTTTTCTGAGCTAAGAAGACGAAGACGCATCAAGGCCTAGTTCCCCTACACTTTGATGAGCCGATTTTTCTAGGGTTTGTTGGTAAAGCCTTGCCATAGCAACATGTTACCTTGCAGATCCTCTTGTCTTAGTTTCATGCCACTTTCTGAGCTAGCCGTTTTTCCATTGAGTTAAGGAAGGAGGAGAGAGCACTGAGGCCTAGTTCCCCTACACCAAAGTGAGCCTCTCTCCCCTAGGGTTTTGACTTTGAGGCCTTGCCATAGCAACACCTCAAAGCTTCACCCTCCAATCCTTAGCCTTACTATCTTCCTTAATCCTTCAGCTCCTGCGCCCTCCTTTTGACTCCATTAACCCTGGAAACGCATTGATCTAAGACCTAGCTTGTGAGTACTATGATCAAAATCACTCTCAATACTTTGAATGAAACACTAACTATTCTAACCCTAGCCTAAAACTAACCCTACTAACTGAATGTTGTCGTCATCTCTTGCTATTAAACTCTTGGTGCAGCCATCGTTTTTCCTATGAGCAATTGAATGGTTATTAAAGGGCATTACTAGAATGAAGCGTTGATTGTTACATTGAATGCCACATTTTCTTAGCATTTATTGAAGAAGAGACATTGTATATCATTGCTATTTTATAAACATTGACATCGTCAATATTTATTATTCAATTGCTTATATAAATCAAATAGTCATTAATTATATGAAGTACTAACCAAGTGAGTAAGCTTGCATATATCTGTCTCTTGTTGCTTTGTCTCGGGCAGGTGCATCTCTATTTTATGGTTATACTTCTCTTTATTGGTTGTTAGCCGGACTATCTGCTCGGTGGTGACTTGTGAGGGGGGAATTTACCCCAAAACCCCAGGTCACCGGAGACGTCTACCCTGGGCCTTACCTCCCTAAACAGAAAGAGCCTTCCCATCGAGGTGACGTTGGGTGGGATTGGTTCCAGTTACGCCAGTTTGCCTCTTCACATCAATCTTTATCCTAACTACAAACTGCGCGATAACATTTTGGCGCCACTGTCGGGGAACACCGAGTCAAACTTTCCTCAAAGACGACAACTTTCAGTAAGCCTTGCCTCTAGAGCCTTTATCTTACAAGCTTACCTGGCGAGTCCACCTTAGGTGTTTTCCCTTATCCTTTGATAGTTTCAAGCAAATTATCTGGCGACTCCACAAACTCCAAGGATGTACAATAATCCTCCTATATCCTTCAGAAGAAAGCCTCCCCGAAACTCTTTTGTTGTAAAATCACTCTTTGGAGGGAGCCTTCCTTTGAAAACCATGTCTAGTTTAGGTACTCAGTGTTAATGTTTATGCCATTATTATGGTTCTTTGCATTTCAATAGATAAGAGCAACATAAGAACAAGATCACTGAGAAATACACATTCACAAGAGACACAACATTTATCCTGGGAAACCCTCTAGGGAAAGAAAACCCAGCAAAAACTTCCTTATCATAAATTGCAAATACAATGTTCAAGAGATAACTCAAACCAATACAGATAGTCCTCTCCAAAAGATGCGCCACTCTTCTCCTCCTCTCTCCAACTGGTAATTGCAGCTAGCCTCTTAAGAAAATGAGCAAGTGAGTTTTTTTGTGTAGAAGTGAGGCGCTAGCCTCTCTATATATACAAGACTGGCACATGTGAGGGGGCTTCACTGGCAGGGCCGACCTCTCACTCTGGATGGGTAAACCCACCTTTAATTTAATTCTGGGTCTCAATAATAATTGTTGGGGTCGACTTCTTATTCTGCCTATTACAATTGTCCGATGACCAATCCGCAAAAGGGGATTTAGTCCTAATACAATTACTAACATGATTAATCCTCAATGGGGATTCATCCTATGAATAAAATAACAATAATAATAAGAATACTCTTCGCAGTTACATTATTTCAACACTCCCCCTTAACAAGAAGGGTCTTCTTCAACAACATCAGGCGAGAGAGGTCTGCATCATCAGTGGCATCATGAGGACAATATCGTCAATATCATCTTGAAACATTGGCTAGCACATTTACAAGTCATCGAAAGTTTTCTTCATCGGCAGCATCATCATTCTCGAAAGAATGCCATCATCATCTGCATCAATATGTATCAATAAAAATGATACCTCGTCACAGCACTAAGCTGGCACATCACAGTACTACATTGGGTCAATGTCTCAGCTAATAAGCTAGTAGCTCAGTGTCAGTCACATCTTGCTTTACGTCTAACAACAAGGTCAGAAGCAAGGAATCATCTTGCTTTACGTCTAACAACTAGGTCAGAAGCAAGGAACACATCAACATCTCGCTTTACG
>ML826351.1:0-12207 GCA_009831015.1 Picea engelmannii | reverse complement strand
AAAGTCATTATCTTCATCATAACATGAAGGGATTAAAACATCCGATACTTCTTTGCTCTCTACATCATAAAATAAATAATCATTGAAAGTTTTGAAATAACTCACCTTGTTTAATCCTTCCTGTGCAAGAGCTTCAAGTGTTCGGATAACTTCATCAAGTGGAAGATATGCCTCCACATCTTCAGTCTTGAGACATAGAGGATCAAGCTTGTCCAAGGGTTCCATTTCCTCTTCACTCTCTGAGTCATAGAACAAGGTATCATCAAAAAAGTGGAAAGGAAAATGACTTACCTCATTCTCTTCATCTTGTGCAGATGGAATAGGATCTTGGAGAGCTTTGTCGGATGGAGGGGCGATTACTGGTGCTTCATCCTCATAACCCGCCTTTCTAGTTACATTTTCACTGCATTCTCTTGGATTATGGGAGAGGTCTTGCTCCTCTTCAAGGGTTTGATAATGGTCTTTATAAACCTCGTCTTTTATATCAGAAGATTCTTGGTATTGATCATGATATGCCTTCCTGAGATCTTCTACAATCTCAATGGTGAATCCTTTGTCGTCTAAGGCTACCATGAAGTTTTGAAGGACATCTTCATACGTTTGGCAATGTGGCTTAGTAAGGTCTATAAACCTATTGATGAGGTGTATGAAAGATGATATACCCATGTCATTGCAACAACTCTTAAAACGATCTTGTAAGTAGGATGGCAGAGTGAGTAAGAACAATTTTATAAGAGCATCCTCTCCTCCCAACTTTATCTCGCTCAAATACTCCAAAAAATTTACGATGTGAGGAGTTGGGAGGCCCAAAAACGTTGGAGAGTTGTTTAGCCATTTTGTATCAAAGTAATTTGGGTATCCTTGAAAACGTTTGAAATCAATACTCGGATACATTTGTTCCCAGTGTGCCATGATCCCATAACTCGGAAATATCACAGAAAGTAAGGTGGCACCCTGATAAATATTAGTGGAGTCGCCAAATAATTTGCCAGAAACTATCAAAGGATAAGGGAAAACACCCTAGTGGAGTCGCCAGGTAAGCTTGTAAGATAAGGCTCTTGAGGCAAGGCTTACCGAAAAGATTTGTCGTTTGAGGAGAAATGACTCAGTGTTCCCCGGCAAAGACGCTTAAATGTTATCGCACAGTTTGTAGCTAGGTCAAATGGCTATAAGATGGAGGTCAAACTGGCGTAACAAGAACCTACCCCACCCAATGTCACCACGATGGGGAGGTTCTTTCTCTTTAGGGAGGTCAGGCCCAGAGGAGACGTCCCCGGTAACCTGGAGTTTTGAAGAGGCAAAAGTTAAAAGGACAAAGGTAAAGTTCCCCCTTCACAGGTCACCACCAAAACAGATCATCCCGGCTAAACAGTCAATAATGAAGTGAAGCCCCAAAGGAGAACACCTGCCCGGAACAAAGCAACAGCAAACCAATATATGCAAGCTATAATTCAATGGGTTAGTACTTCATAAGACTATCTGATATTTAAATAAGCAATTATGGCAATAAATATTGACGAAGCCAATGTTTATCAATATAGCAATGCAAAAAATATCACTTCCTCAATAGATACTGAAATGGCATGGCATTCAATGTAACAAATCAACACATCATCAATTAATGCCTAAATCACTATTCAATTGCTCATAAAACAAGACGTTGCATAAAGATGAAATATTCAAGTGTGGCGTCAGCAACTTAGGGTTAGCAGTTAGTTAGGGTTTCAATTTAGAAAAGAGTTTGAGAGTTGTTTGATCACTTCCACTTCAACGCTGCAGGTCTAAGTTCAGTGCCTTTGGGCTAATGGAGTCAATTTAATAGAGGACGCAAGGGTTGAAGGAGGACAACTAAGGACTAGAAGGAAAAGTTTTGAAGTGTTGCTATGGCAGGGCCCCAAAATCAAATCCCTAGGGGAGAGAGGCTCACTCCGGTGTTGCTAAAGCAAGGCCTCGTGCTCTCTCCTCCTTCCTTAGGTTAACTTGGCAAAAACGGCTAGCATGAAAGATAAATCAAGACAAGAGAGTGTAGTGAGGGAGAGTGTTGCTACAGCAAGGCTCTATCACTAAACCCTAGAAGAAAAACGGCCCTAGGCATAGATAAGCTAGGCCTGGGATGTCTCCTCCTTCTTGATTTCTAGAAAGTACGGCTAGCTCAGGGAGAAGAAGAAATGAGAGTGTAGCTATGGCTAGGCTCTTTCTTCCTTCTTCAATGGCTGAAAATTTCTCTATCAGGGGACATGAGACAAGGACCTACTTGTGTGCTTGTCACCTAGGGTTTTGATTCAACAAATTATAAACACATGTAAGAAAATAAGACTACAACCATTCAATCAAGAAGTTTTGCAGAAAAATACTTACAATCCTTTAAGAAATAACCATGCAAACACTAGTTGTAACACCTTCCTTAAAGAGAAAAACCATAAAATGCCAAGAAATGCCTTCTTTCAACAAGTGCGCCTCACTAAACCAGCAAAAATACCCAAGTAGGGCGCTAAAATTAGACCTCACTAATGAGTGAGTGATGTGTTATCGATAAAATGAGGCTAAAACTCCTCAATATATAGTGTATCAATGACCTAATTTACTTTTAGGTCATAAAATGGCCGACAAGGCCAGAATATCAAAGTAATATTGTTTTTACATTAAATGTTCATTTTAAAACCCTAACTGAGCAAAAGTAAGACGTCAAGCCCCACTGAGGGAGACGTTATCCCTTTTTAGGGAAAATGCAACACCAAAGGGAAAAACGTTGGCCCTCATTGGGCCTCCCAATCATGCCACACGTGCCAACTTCCCTGTCAAACTATCACACGCTCAAGGTGACGTCATGAGCTCATAGGTGGCGTCCTAGGCCATCTAGGGAAAACGTTCCACTGGAAGTGGATCAATCCCCCTAGGATGGGCTCTGCCAAAGTGCCTTTGATAAAACGTCCTCTTCTTCTCCGGTGTAAGACCCTGATCAACCATCGTCCTGTCTCTGCCCCCTGATGGGGTCTCAGCATCCATCTGATGGGCTCTTCAACCCCATGGAGGTCCAACCTGATCATCTCCCCATGTGTACCGGTCCAAATGGTACCTATCCGTCGGGCATGGTCCTGCACATCAAAAGCTACGCCCTCCATGGGCTCATTAATCACAGGGATCATAGCAATGTTAATCACATTTCATCATTAATACTATTAAACATATGCATAAAAACCCTGATACATCGGTCAATAGCTCAAAGACATTACAAAAACCTACAATACAAGACTGGAGAAAAAGACAAGACGTCTTATTGGGCTAGTATCCACAAGAAAAGGGAAGTTTCCAGGAAGGTTTCATCCAAGCCATGTAAGTGAGATGATGTGGCTAGGGGATGTCCAGACATGTGGGTGAAGTGAGAGCCAGGGATACATAGTGTTATCTGTGGGTGCCTTTGTAGAAGGCGAGCTGTACTTTTTTCCAAGCCCGTTCTTGCCTTTATTCTTTTCTTTTATTTCCTTTTTCTTCTTCTTTTTCTTTTTTATTCAAGGGCTAACCAGAGGACACTGCCTTGGCATGGTGACCAGAGTTGACAGTGTTACCCACAAGTACTTTCACAGAGATGAGAAGGCTGGCTCGTGATGAGACCCCCTTTCCTTTGGCCATGCAACCAAAGGTCACTGCCCTGGCGTGGTAACCAGATGGTGTCAATGTCATACTGTTAGGTACCCATGAACCTAATAGGTTGGCTCGTGATGAGACCCACTATCCTCTTGACTAGGTCTTGTTTGTTATTTTCCAGGTCCCTCTTGTTTCCTACTAAGAGGCTTTTTATTGCCTTCTCAGGGATCCCTGGGCGAAGCATCTCGAGGTCTTATTTCTAGGCTTTTATCTTTTACCAGTTGCTTTTACCTTCTGGGCCTTTAGCCCCTTCTTCCCACGAGATAAGATGCAATCCTACAAACAGGTCAACCCAATGCCCAGACAAGGGGAATGGGATAAGTGAGCGGGAGACAAGGTGAAATAGTGGTGCTATGATGGGAGCGGACGATGGCTTTTCAGAAATCCCCCCGGTGGCAAACCAAAACCTATGGGCACAGGCTTGCTAGGGCACCCTGTCAATCTCCCCAATCATGGTCAAGTGGGTTAATGTAAGATCCAAGCAGTTGTTAGAGGTAAAAGGGAATCAAATGCATATATTCAAAGGTTTCAATGATCAAAAGTGACACATACCATGATACTTGGACCAATTACCTCATGGAGCAAGAACCTCTTCTGATACAGGACCAAGCCGATGGTGATGGATGTTGTTGTTGCTGACAAGATAAAGTTGATGGAAGAAGAAAAGGATGGGCCCTCCAGGGCCATGCTCAGGTCAATCCTTCTCTCAGTACTCCATGTCTAGGACCTGTGGGCCTCGAGACATGATCTCCTGGTTATCCCTAAAAATCAGGGATAACAGGGCCAAAATGAATCTTGCGCCAAGTCAAGTTTGGTGACTTTGGTGTAATGGTCAAATCTTATGCAAATATACTTAACTGAACTATTCATACCTTAATAGGTCATTATGAGGGCTTAAGCAAGCCTTAATAAGGCTTACAATACCTTAATTACGCTTAAATGAGCCTAATTAGCTCATAGTTAAGGATTACCCTATTAATCAAAGCTTTAATACCCCTGACATAAGCTTGAAACACTTTTAAATGGTCTAATTGAGTGGAACCCTTATTTTTAGCCTTGATAGCCAAAATTAAGCCAAGCAAATGTCTTCTGAAAGGAGATGACTCTAGATGTACCCTGTCGCTCTTGCAAGCTATACTTATTCTTACCATATTGAAGGTGTTTCATATACAGAGAAATTAAAGTATCATCCATTTTTTAAAGGAGATGACTCTAGATGTATCATGTCACTCTTGCAGGCTATACCTAATCTTATCATGTTGAAGGTGATTTATATATAGAGAATTGACGCGTTATTCAGTTCTCAAGATAATAAGAATGGATGTGTTATTGATGGGAAAGAAGCCCATTTCAATAAGGTTCAAAAAATGGATTCAAAATTCAATTACAATACCATGTAGAGCACATGTATGGACAAGGCGAGGAAGAAGTAACTGTGGGTCCCTCTCAGCCATGCAGTTAAATATGAGAATCTGCAGACAAACAACAGAAAAATTTGACCGTGAAACTCAACTTACAGTGCAATTTTCATATCACTAAGACATGCAAGATTGTCACTTCTTGAACTGGCATTATGATAGTGAAGCCAAATAATTCTTACATGAATATACAAAGAAAGTGAAATATTGGGCAACCAGGTAGGTCAGAAACAGACCTGTTTCGAATTATTTCTGGAATTTTCTTTACTGTGGAACTGCTGCTCTAAATCTGGCAATAGACCACTGCAGCCATTTTGGGTTTCATTGAACACTTCCCTGGCCTCAATAACTGACTGGTTTTCCTTTTTTATAGCATGTGAAAACCACTTTGCACATTCTTCCATGCTTTCTGGACTGTGTGCTCCATCCAAATAGAAACACAGCTCACCAGCATTGGCATTTCCAGCTTCTCCCTCACTATGTTGTTGACAAGACCTTGTATGCGGATCAGGAATAACCTGTGAACGACCTGGGAAATTGGTTGTTACAAGCCCTTTAATGAAGGGCTTTGGCAAGTATCTCTCATCATCTACCTGGACCATGAAAAACATGCCTCATGTTAGGTAAGGACCATTTATTTACAACCTTAGTAACCACACATCCACATAAATAAAAACCACAATTTGTACAAAGGCCACATCAACGAACACTCTCCAACAGATCAGAATCTTCAGAATGTCCAGTACTCCTAAGCCATGTACGACAGAGGGCAACAGCTAGGCCTGCATTTAAATACTGATGATCGCCAGCCAAGCTGAGATTCAAACCACCCAGTATAGAAGCATCTAATGGTGATGCTAATTGGAGAGGAATCTGTAGCACATAAATAGAACTTTCATCAACTATGATACAACCAGAAAATATTTTCAAGAATTAGAAAAACAGCTTACAACAAAAAAACGACACTTATTGAACCAGATGTAACTACTGGTGCAAGAAACACTTAACCTCTTGTACTATTACATGATTGGATCATTAATATTCATCTCAAAGATGAAGATAGTGTTTCCTTAAACAAGAAACAGATAAGTGGATAATGTAACAACAGAGAAGACTGCACACATAAATAAAATGGATATTATCAGATGTTAGCTTTTGGTAGCTCAGGAGGTACTCCGCATGTTGTGTCTTGTATGCAGGAGTAGCCTCACATTTACACTGCTAGGCACTTAACTTTGTAAAAGGTGTTTTATAAAGTTGTAATAAAGTGGCTCTTTTATTTAAAGTGACTTTTTGTAAAGTAACCTTCTAATATTAAAGTGACTTTATTTCATAAAGTGCACTTATGTCATAAAGTGAAATTGTACTTTAATATATTTAAATGATTTATTTTGGAAGGAATGAATCATGTCCATTGATCTTGTAAAGGCAAGAATAGATCTTGGCCATTAGATTTAGGGATGGGGAAGGTGAAAAAACATTTAGATATGAAAAGTCATTTTCAGCTACAAGAGTGAACCTAGGGCAGTGTGCAAGACAAGCATATAACAGATTTTGAGAGAGAGCTTGGAAGAATTGTTGGGCAGCAGACTTGACACAGTTTCCAAGAGAGATTGGGCACAAATCCCAAGGAAATATTTCTATGTAAATGTGCTGAAATATATTGCTGTGAGATAGGCTGTACTGTATGGATCTGTATAGCAAGAGAAAGAGGGCACAACAATCGAGGCATAGGAGGCATGATTTTCAAGGCTGTTTTGAGAGTTTTCTTGCTGCAGCAGGGCCGTACAGATCAAGCCGTACAGCTTCTGTTTGGCACAGTTTTCAAGGAGCTGGAAAAGGGCAGGGCCGTACAGCTTCTGTTTGGTACAGTTTTCAAGGAGCTGGAAAAGGGCAGGGTTGTACAGCAGTACGGATTTGGGGGGACGATTCTCTAGGCAGAATTGTGGGACAGTTTTGTGGGTGCCTGTAAGTTTCTCTCTTGCTGTCAAATGTACTACTGCTGTAGATTTTACACTTCCTGAAGCTCTAATAGAATCTCAAATTGGGGTTTTCCCTGGATGGTTGCCTAAATTTCTGGGTGTTCACATGGATTTGTGACTGCTGTTCATTGTTATTTTCCGCTGCAATTTTTCTTAGTCGTGTGTTTCAGCTTATGAAGTATAGCTGTGATGTGGGTTATTTTCATTTAAGACTGAAATCAATTTTTGCTAAGTGTGTGACATTAACTCTATGTTTTAGTGTGCTTATGTCACTGATTTTCTACATGGTATCAGAGCTTGGGCTTTGAGTTACAATGAGCAGTGTTATTTTTGGCTAGAGTGAAGGAGGTATGGCACGAGCTGTACGTGGAGTTGGAAGGATTAGATTCGGACACGAGTATGGAGGACTCCTGGAGGTTGATGTAGTTTTGTTTGTTCCAGGGTTGAGGGTTAACCTGCTCTCGGTCTCAACCTTGGAAGATGTTGGATGTTCTACATTGTTCAAGAGGGGACATGTATTTATCTACAGGGAGGGAGTGGATCCGATCGAACCACAACTGATTGGTGATCGGATGGATAGGTTGTACATGATGCAAGGACAACCTACAAGTTATGATTCCGAGTCGGATGAGAAGCAGGAGGCTCCTGAGACTGCAGTGGTACTATGGTACCAATGGTTTAGTCTTGCATTCTGAGGGAAGAGAGGGAGTCTCTTTTGAGCACCGGCAGGAGGCTCAGCTAGTGTGAGCAAACAGAAGCTCAGTGTGGGAGGATGAACTCTCCAAGGAGCTCAGGGTTCAAGGTAGATATCAAGAGGATGTCTTCAGATTTGAGTTCAATACAGGTGTTGAGGTTGGCTCAAGGTTTAGAGGGAGCTCCTACCATGAACAGTGTAATGGACGTGAGGACGGGACCGGATGATGGTGATGGCGGCGAGTACATTCCTCGCTAAGAGGAATTGTCAGCTTTTGGTAGCTCCGGAGGTACTCTGCATGTTTTGTCTTGTATGCGGGAGTAACCTCACATTTACACTGCTAGGCACTTAACTTTGTAAAAGGTGTTTTATAAAGTTGTAATAAAGTGGCCCTTTTATTTAAAGTGACTTTTTGTAAAGTAACCTTCTAATATTAAAGTGACTTTATTTCATAAAGTGTACTTATGTCATAAAGTAAAATTGTACTCTAATATATTTAAGTGATTTATTTTGGAGGGAATGAATTATGTCCCTTGATCTTGTAAAGGCAAGAATAGATCTTGGCCATAAGATTTAGGGATGGGGAAGGTGAAAAGACATTTAGATATGAAAAGTCATTTTCAGCTACAAGAGTGAACCTAGGGCAGTGTTCAAGACAAGCATCTAAAAGATTTTGAGAGAGAGCTTGGAAGAAATTGTTGGGCAGACTTGACATAGTTTCCAAGAGAGATTGGGCACAAATCCCAAGGAAATATTTCTGTGTAAATGTGCTGAAATATATTGCTGTGAGAGAGGCCATACTGTACAGATCCATACAAGGGAAAGAGGGCACGGAAATCGAGGCATAGGAGGCACAATTTTCAAGGTTGTTTTGAGGGTTTTCTTGTTGTAGCAAGGTCGTACAAATCAGGCCGTATAGTTGTTGTTTGGCACAGTTTTCGAGGAGCTGGAAAAGGGCAAGGTCGTACAACGGTACGGATTTGGGGGCATGATTCTCTAGGAAGAATTTTGGGACAGTTTTGTGGGTGCTTGTAAGTTTCTCTCTTGCTGTCAAATGTACTACTGCTGTAGATTTTACACTTTCTGAAGCTCTAATAAAATCTCTCATTGGGGTTTTACCTGGCTGGTTGCCTAAATTTCTGGGTGTTCACATGGATTTGTGACTGTTGTTCATTGTTATTTTCCGCTGCAATTTTTCTTAGTAATGTGTGTTTCAGCTTATGAAGTATAGTTGTGATGTGGGTTATTTTCATTTAAGACTGAAATCAATTTTTGTCAAGTGTGTGACATTAGCTCTATGTTTTAGTGTGCTTATGTCACTGATTTTCTACATGGTATCAGAGCTTGGGCTCTGAGTTTTAGTGAGTTGTGTTATTTGGCTAGAGTGAAGGAGGTATGGCACGAGTTGTACGTGGAGTTGGAAGGATTAGATTCTGACTCGAGTATGGAGGACTCCTGGAGGTTGATGGAGTTTTGTTTGTTCTGGGGTTGAGGGTTAACCTGCTCTCGGTCTCAACCTTGGAAGATGTTGGATATTCAACATTGTTCAAGAAGGGACGTGTATTTATCTACAGGGAGAGTGGATCCAGTCGAACCACAACTAATTGGTGATCAGATGGATAGGTTGTACATGATGCGAGGACAACCTACAAGTTATGATTCAGAGTCAGATGAGGAGCAGGAGGCTCCCGAGACTGCAGTGGTACCAAGGGTTCAGTCTTGCATTCTGAGGGAAGAGAGGGAGTCTCTTCAGAGCACCGACACGACGCTCATCTAGTGTGAGCAAACAGAAGCTCAAAGTGGGAGGATGGACTCTCCAAGGAGCTCAGGGTTCAGCATAGCTGTCAAGTGGATGTCTTCAGATTCGAGCTCAGTACAGGTGTTGAGGTTGGCTCTAGGTTCAGAGGGAGCTCCTACAATGAACAGTGTAATGGACGTGAGGACGGGACCGGATGATGGTGATGGCAGCGAGTACATCCCTCGCTAAGAGGGAGTGTTAGCGAGTATAGTTCGTACAACAAGGAGAAAGGGCACAATTTTCAAGGATGGTTGCTAGCACGAATTTCGAGGCAAGTTAAAGTTTTTATTTGTTGCAAAAAGGGCTTTTTGTTTTGTCCGTACAGATTACTATTTGCACGAATTTTGAGGTGTTGTTCAGTAAAGGGGGTCGTACAACAGTACGGATTTGGCACAAATTTCAAGGCAAAGTATTGTGGGGATTGTTGGGTGTTGTAACTGAATTTATCTTGCTGGAAAATGTATTTTTGTTGCTGATATGTACTTTCCTGAAGCTGAACAAAATCTCTCATTAGGTTTCCCCACATTGGGGTTTTCCCTAGCTGGTTGCCAAAATTTATGGGTGTTTACATGGATTTGTGACTATTGTTCATTGTTATTTTCTGTTGCAATTGTACTTAGTAATGTGTCTTTTTGCTTATGATATTTATCTGAATGTGGGTTCATCTCAGATGTTCATGTAAGAAAACAATCTTTAGGTTGCTAAGTGTATGACAAAATTATTTGTGTTGATTTTGTCATTAAATTTCTACATGGTATCAGAGCTTGGGCTCTGAGTTATAGTGAGCAATGTTATTTTTGGCTAGATTTGAACGGGGAAATCTGTTGGTTGTTTTCTTTGAATAGTTGACAGGGAATTGGTTGCATGCATCAGATTTGAGGATCGGTTGGAAGGTATTTCCAACTACTTGCAGTGGAAGGTCCGGATGTCATTTGTTCTCAAGGAGAACAAGATTTGGAGTTATGTCAGCACTGTTGTTGTCGCTGCCACAGCAGATCCTATTGCTTTGGATTTGCATGAATTAAAGGAGGCCAAAGCACAGAGGATCATTCTGGATGGAGTAAAGGACACACTCATTCCACATCTGGCTGAGAAGAAGACAACATATGATATGTGGGAGGCATTGAAAAATTTATATGAGGCTAAGAATGAAAACCGGAAGATGGCCTTGAAGAATAAACAGCATGACACGAAGATGGCTAAGGGTGAGGGTGTTGCATCCTATCTTACCCGAATAACTCAGATTGAGGACGAGTTAGCTACAGTAGGGGAGGTCATCTCAGAAGTCGAGTCGAGAAGGATATCCTGGAAAGGCTTCACGAAGGAGTGGGATGTCTTCGTGAAGTGCGTGGTGGGTTGGGAAAATTTCTAGATTGGAGTAAACTATGGGATGACTTCACTTAGGAGGAGATCTGGATGGGATATCAAAGTAGTGGACAGAAGGAAGACAGAGGTGATGGGGATGTTGCTCTTGCAGCAAAGGGAACGAGGAAGAAGAAAGGGAGTTCCGGGAAGGACTTGAATAAAGTTAGATGTTACTACTGCAACCAATTGGGGCACCTTGTTTCTCTGTGTCCCGAGAAGAAGAAGAAGAGAAAGGAACATGAGGGGCTTGATGCAGCAACAACAACTATAAAGGAATTTTCGTCCAAGTTTGATAGGGATCTCTCTTTGGTCACTCTAGTATCCAGTGTCAGTAGTGTTGGATTTGTTCGTGACAGTACATGGATTGTTGACAATGGAGCCTCTTGTCACATGACATGAATATGGCATATATTCCTCAATATCACGGAGATAGGTCTTGGCCGGCTGGTGGAGAGTGAAGGAGGTATGGCACGAGCTGTACGTGGAGTTGGAGGATTAGATTCTGACTCGAGTCTAGAGGTTGATGGAGATAATGAAGCCACCTTGACAGGAAGCAGAATTAGTTCGAAGTCTGACTCAGCTTTTCATATTAAGACTTGGTATCCAACACCAAGTATATCATGCAAAGACTCTAAGGTTATTGTAGACTCAGAAGAAGTCAAGGCTCAAAGGGAGCAGGAAAAGTTAGTAGAGCCAGAAGGGTCTACCCAAAACCATTGCAGTAACCAGGAGGAGACCAGTATGGTCTCATGACACTTTGCAGGATGCAAAGCCATATAGCATTGACGAGACATATCATGAGGAGTGATGACTCCACGAGTCGTGAGGCAGGCGACCCCACCAAGTACCAGCTCAGAAGGAGCTAGAGTTTAGAGGGAGTTAACCTTCACAATCCAGTAAGGAGCAACCTCCCCAGGACCATTCATAGAGATGTACAAAGCTTGATTTGTGTCCAGAGGATTCTCTCAGCAAGAGGGAGAAGACTATGACGAGACACTTGCTCTAGTAATCATAAGAAGTATATATAGAACAAACATGATTCATTAAAAGAAGTTGACATAGTATTAGATTCAGAGGGAGAAGGTATGAAAAATCCCTATATTTGGGATTGAGTTATCTCCAGTGCCAGTTGATGCAGTACATGAGTCGGGCCATGGAGACATGACTACAATAGAAGATTGAGTTACCTCCAGGAAAAGGAAGATAAAGCTACCCTCGATGTCAGTTATTGAGCCACTCCTAGTTTCAGATGAAGTTGTTGTCATGATAGAGTAGAGGAGCTACTCTCATAGTTTAGCAGCTACA
>ML826350.1:98829-114003 GCA_009831015.1 Picea engelmannii | reverse complement strand
TTGTTGCAGCCCCTACCAATTCCCGAATGGAAATGGGAAACTATCTCCATGGATTTCATCACAAGATTACCAAGATCAACCAAAAAGAACAATGCCATCATGGTAGTTGTGGGAAAACAGAGAAAGGTTGCTCACTTCATACATGTCAAGTCAACTTGCAAGGCAATATATATTGCCAACATCTTCATGAAAGAGATATTCAAACTGCATGGCATGCCTAAGGGGATTATATCCGACAGAGATACAAAGTTAACTTCAAACTTTTGGAAATCTCTGTTTGCTAGTTTTGAAACAAAATTACTCTTTAGTACATCCTATCACCCTCAAAATCATGGGAAGACAGAGAGGGTAAACCAAGTATTAGAAGACATGCTAAGGATGCATGTAATGCATCAACCTAAGAAATGGGAGGACTACCTACCACTGGTAGAATTTGCTTACAACAATGCCTATCAAGAGTCATTAAAAATGAGTCCTTTTGAAGCCCTCTCTGGAAGGAAATGCAACATTCCATTCAGCTAGGACAACCCAGTAGACAAAGTTACAATCAGGTCAGATATGATAAAGGAAATGGAACAAAATATGATTCAGATCAGGAAAAATATGAAGATAGCCCAAGATAGACAAAAGAGCTATGCAGACCTAAAAAGGACTCCTAGAGATTTCAAAAAAGGGGATCATGTGTATCTCCAGGTTAGACCCATGAGAAGCTCCTTGAGGATGGGAGATTGGGCCAATCTAGCACCTCAGTATTGTGGACCCTTTGAAGTTTTGGATAGAGTGGGATCAGTAGCCTATCGGCTATCACTTCCTCCCACAGTGAAAGCACGTAATGTTTTCCATGTTTCTTTATTAAAGAAGTATGTACGTGATTCTAATCATATTATTGAATAGTATGTGATTCATGTGGAACCCGAGGGAGAGTTCCTTCCAGAACGTCAATGCATAAAAGACATGAAGGAAACCCCACTCACGAACAGAACCATTTCACAGGTCAAGGTGCAGTGGAAACACTTTGGCCCACATGAGGCTACATGGGAAATGGAGGATTCCATGAGACATGCATATCCATTTTTGTTTGTTTATGTACATACAGAACACACCGGCAAGTAGAACATTGAGGACAATGTTCCTTTAAGGGGGATGGGATTGTAATACCCTCGTTTCCCCTAGTTTGTAAATATAAATATAACTGGCCAAGAGACTATGGCGGAGTAAATATGTCTGAATGTTTGATTTGATGAACCTTTGTATAAAAGGGTCAATGTATGAATTTTATGTTATTAATAGAATTTGAATTTGAATATGTGTTGCAAAATTGTTGAAAGGGGTGAAGTTTTCCAAGATAGACCATGAATGCTATGAGAGAGATGGTGAAAGGAAACCAATTATGGTTGAAATGACCCTCACCGGACCAGTACCTATTGGGAGTAATTGCTCAACAATCCTCTAACCCAGAAATGAATTACTAGTCAAGTTGATAGCTGGAAGGCCATCCTCAAGAGTTAATGAGGATATGGGGAAATGTACCCATCTGTAAGGCTTCCAGGCCTGACCACGAATGGGGATTTGAACCCATGCAACATTGTTGATGAAGGCAATAAATGAGGTAATCTGAGGACAAGAGACAGAGAGGGGCAAGACAACAGAATAGAGAAAACACTCTCCTGAGAAGAGAAGAAGGGGACTTCGATTATGAAGTTGAGAAAGAAAAGTTGATCACTAATCTTCATCTGGTTGTAAGAAGCTTGGGGCATGGTTTCACTACAATATGATAAACGAGGCTGACGAGTGACTGAGGAAGTACTCGTGCAGACCTCCTTGCTTGTAGCATAGAAAACCAGTTGCCCAGTTTCTGTGGGAGAAGGAGAGTAACATCCATCCCTGACTATTGTGGAGAAAAGAGAAAGAATCTCTCTCAAATCATCATGGTCTAGCTCGGGGGTGGCCAGTGGTAAATCTAGTAGGAGTGGTTGTGCCTATGGTTGGGAGGAAACAAACACCCATTTCAACAATTGCTTCACATTTTCCAGTTCTGATAATTATTTTCATACTCTATGTATTATATTGGATGTGATGATGAAATGTTTTTGTTTATGATTCAGTTTCTCGGTATTTGAATAGTTGTTAGAAATGTTCTTTGCTTCCTATAAAATGTTATATCTATGTGATATTGGACTTATCTCAGTTTAACTATTATATATTCATGGGATGTGAGTCTATAGGAGAGTCGGGGTAGGATCGATTGAAATGTCTAAGTCCTGAAAACCCTATGAAGTTTAGCTTAGTGAGAATGTTATGTTCGAATTCTATGGGTGAAGGGAATTTTTCCATTAGAATATTTTCCCATCTGACCGAGGGCTCATTCCCATGTCCTTAACCTTATTGCTGCTAAAGGGTTAGCGCTTAGCCCCTAGAATTCCCAAAGTATCCATGTAACCAAGGCCTAGGAACCATGTGCTAGCCCGAAAGGAGCTATCCATTTTGGCTTTGGGACTTGTGACTCTATAATCCTCGAAAGTAGTTGAAGACCAAAGTTGTGAATCAACAAGGACCGTCGATCTGGGGATCCAGTATGGATCTCTTTCAATCGTTATATAAGACATAGGAAGAGAGGCATTAAGCGCTTCGACGAAGTCTTACTTCGAGAGATTTGGAATGGTCTAGTGTCAAAACCCCTGAAGGCCCGATTCACAGAGTTAATCTGGACCGTTGAACTGGAGGGACACATGTCTAAATATCTAGTGTGGTCTGGAGGGAAATTTGGGAGACACACTCACCAAAATCTTGAATACCAAACTGTTGAAGTAACGCGGGCCGTCAATCCTCGAATCCTTCGAGATCCTTCTGAACCGTCAATCTAAGGGATCCACCTTTGACTACCCGACTAATCGAAAACACGTCGTGGAGCGACACATGGCCCCTATTCGTTCCCCATCAAGTATTAACCCTTGAAATAGGACCGTTGGATGATGTGGTACGTGGCAAGTGATCCCACAGTCCGGAGACTTTGTAATCCAAAGGACTTTCGCTGAGTTTTTTCAAGGTGTGAAAACCACCGAAGTCACGAACAATGAAGTAAATCTTGACCATTGGTCGAAGAGGACACGTGGCGCAAGATCCAAGAGTCGAGGGAATGGACTCTTTGGAGGATTTCTATCAAGAGGATTTGGTAGGCACCAAATCCCGGAGCTGCGAAGTAACGAGAGCCATAGATATAACGATTTATGTGGAATCCTACTGACCATTAGATCGAAGGGATAGACAATTAACGGTCTAAGATGACGTAGCTCGATGACATCATCTGAGGTGACGTCGACCCATATTATGTGTTCCATGTGTCACCCATTTTTGGACGATTCACACACTCGTTGTGCCTATTAGAGCATGACAAGTGTTACCCCCTATCACAGACACGTGTGATCCCTGGAACCTCGCCACGTGTCAATTTTTGGTTCATGGTCACCTAGCCTACATGGTTGGTGACATGTCCGGGACTCTAGGAGTTTGGATAGTTTCAGGAGTTCGGAAGATGAGGGGCGTGGTACAATTTAGGAACATCCAATGAAAATCGTCGAATGATGATCGTTGAAGGCCGAATGTTGAAGGGATAGCGACACGTGGAAATATTTTGGCATTTCGTGGATTTGGAAAAAGGTGTGTTACACGTAGATAATCAAATCCCCCTCCTTACTGTAGGATCTCGATGGAGGATGTGGATTGTGGATCTCCTCTTTGGTTCAACGATCTGAGATTTTGACAACAATTTTTGGAAATACTAAAGTCCGAGAATTTCCAAAGCGTCGAAACCTTGCTAACACAGGCTCTTAGCTCTCAGATTTTAGCCCGAGGTCACGAGGAGGATCCCGCTAGATGTTTTAATCACATAGTGAGAGATGTAAGCTTCAGGAAGTTCCTTTAAGATGGTTTTTCTTAAGCAGGGGACCGAATATGAACCAGGGAAAGCCAAAAATTGATGTGCCACCCCTAGAAAGACTATTTAGGGGTTGGGTGTGTTACAAATTGGTATCAGAGCATGGAAACGACACTTGTCCTACTTGGGATCATGCACGAGTCACATAAAAATATTATTATAGAACTTATGGGGTAACTCCCCACCTTACCCCGACAAAGATACAAAGTTTACTTCAAACTTTTGGAAATATATGTTTGTTGGTTTTGAAACAAAATTACTCTTTAGTACAACCTATCACCTTCAAACCGATGGGAAGACATAGAGGTTAAACCAAGTATTAGAATACATGTTGAGGATGCATGTAATGCATCATCCCAAGAAATGGGAGGACTACCTACCACTGGTAGAATTTGCTTACAACAATGGTTATCAGGAGTCATTAAAAATGACTCCTTTTGAATCCCTCTATGGAAGGAAACGCAACATTCCAATCAGTTGGAACAACCCAATAGATAGATTTATAATCAAGTAGGATATGCTAAAGGAAATGGAACAACAAGTGATTTAGATAAGGCAAAATCTGAAGATATCCCAGGATAGAAAAAAGAGCTATGCAGACCTGAAAATAACTTCTAGATAGTTCAAAACAGGGGATCATGTGTATCTCTGGGTTAGACCTAGGAGAAACTCCATGAGGATGGGAGCTTGTTCCAAGATGGCACCTCAGTATTGTGGACCCTTTGAACTTTTGGATAGAGTGGGACCAGTAATAGAGAAAAAAATTATTGTAGTAATATATACAATTAATAAATTTTGGCATTACATCACAAGATATCCAGTAGTATTTCACACTGACCATGTTGCCATAAAATAATTAATGAATAAACCTATTAATAATGGCAGGGTAACTAGGTGGTTATTGCTATTACATTAATATGATATAATTGTAACACACCTGACCCCTAAATACTCTTTTAAAGGGTGGGGCATCATAATTTCATTTTTCCTTAATTAATCAAACCCTCCTTCCAGGATCTCTATCACATTCTACTCATCTAGAGCTTTCTAACCACTATCTCCACACTCAAAATCAAGCTCTGGACTGGAAGATATGTCCTTCCCAAGTTCTTCGAGCGTTTATTGGTCAAGGGCCATGCAACTTCCATGTGGGTCCATCTTATACGTATCATACCAAGTTATCTAAGATCCCAGAGCTTCCAACACTCCTAAATCTATGGTGGAAATCCAACCATCCATAATCCGTTGGCTGATCTCCCTCCATGTTAACGCATACGCCTAAGGAATATTCAATTTTCGGTGGTTTGACATTGAGCGACCCTTTTTTTTCTACGCACGAGACCTCCTAGAGTCTAGAAATCCTATAAACTTTCCACTTGGCTCCGGCCTTTAGGCCTTTTGGTATCTCTACAATACTATACCCCAAATCCTGCAAAGTCGCAGACTTCTAAAGTCCCAAAATCACTCGACGTGACTCTGGCCTTCGGGCCTTTCTACGACACTAAACCCTAGGTCCTCTGGAGTCCCAAAGTCCCAGACTCTCGAAGTCCTGGTACTTCAACATTCATGTGGCTAGGAGGACACGTACTGACAACTAACATACGGTGAGGGCCAGGGGTGACACGTGCTCTCATGAGGGGGTGGCACGTGTCACATTCTAATGGGCCCAAGGGTCTGCAAAACATTTGTATTCCAGTGACATGTGGCACCTCAATCATGGGTCCACATCACCCTGGGTGATGTCAGTGATCCACCTCGACCCCTAACACAGCCTTATACACTCCTTTGATCTCACGATCAATAATTGTCCATGTAGACCCCTCAATATACGACTCCCATTCGACATTCGGGGAGTTTACCTTCTCCACACTCCTAGTCTCCCGTAGTAGGATTTTGTCGAAGTGCCAAATACAATATAGATCCAATGGTCAAAGGAGATCCTTAAGGGTCCTTTGATCTACGATTCCTATCGATTTGTAACTTCGGCGTTTGGAGGTTCTCTCACCTTGAAGCACACTTCCTTTCGTAGTGTCGAACTGCCAAAGTCTCAGGTACTGCACCATCCTTTGGCCAAGCATTCATGTGCTAGGGGGATGACACGTGGTTGAATCCAGGAGTGACATGTGTTCTCGTCAGGAGATGGCACGTCTCGTGCTCCAATGGCATTTAGGGTCTGTGGGAAGCACAAGTCAGGGTGACACATGGCATACAAGACAAGGGCCCACGCTACTCTCGGTGACGT
Organism: Picea engelmannii; assembly: GCA_009831015.1. Taxonomy (NCBI): domain Eukaryota; kingdom Viridiplantae; phylum Streptophyta; class Pinopsida; order Pinales; family Pinaceae; genus Picea; species Picea engelmannii. The sequence goes on along the minus strand of ML826350.1, from coordinate 107,827 downwards.
CGGTGTGCCACATCAATCCGGGATTGGTATCCTCCATGAGTTCCTAACTTCTCATACTTACCGAACTTCCCAGACCTCCAAAGTCTGTAGTTCCCGTCGATTGTCTTCCAATATTTCTTAAATCCCACGGTCGTGATGTTCCCACATAGATCCATGAATCTACGATGGGGAGAAGTTGCGGAGATCGGGGGAAAAAATTAACATCCGTGCAGGTTTAATGTTCACAATCCTCTTAGATCGTCGATCTGTAGATTCGGCAGGATCAACGATTGACGTCGACTACACCACGGGTGAGCATTTTCGAGTGCAGAACTCGAGGAAGGAGATAAATGTCATGCTAGTTGGGACTCTGCAATAGTCCCTGATTGTAGATCTCCTCGCCGAATCAAATACGATTGTCGATCCTCGATAGGAATTTAACACTTGAATAAATGAGCGAGGTCATAGCCTCGGTCATTTGGGTCATAATTATAGGTCCTTTGGTCTATGGATCTTAAGACTTTGTGGCTTCGGCATTCAGAGGTTTTGGTGTTATACCACCTCCATTCTCCTGAAGTGGGGCTTCACCGAAGTGCTTAACGCTCCCTCAGAACTTAACCAGGGGTTCCTAGGCCTTGGTTATATGGAGCTTTGTCAAGCCCTAAAGGCTATAGTCATATCTCTTGGCCAAGATTTGGTTAAGGTTACAACACCCTAGAGCTCCGAAATCCTAGAGTTTTGAATCCAAAAAGGCTTTCTCCTCTCGGATAACACAGGGTTCCCAAACCTCATTTATATGGGCCCTCTACTGAATCTCAAGCTGTAGGTTCAACTCTTAGCCGATATTTTATTAAGTCCATGGGAATGATCCCTTGGTCACGTAGGTGAAAGGTCTAAAGGGTGTGACCCTTGGTTGCATTCTACAAATGTTATACCTCCCGGGCTTGCAAACTCTTCAAATGAGGTACGAGAATACTCCTTGCACTTCTCCTGGATATTTATAACTTTAAAGTTCTAATTCCTACACATCTTGCCAAGGTTTTGCGCACCTTCGCACTACCTCTCCTAATCTTAACAGACCCCTTTCTTAGGATATCCAAATGACTAAAAGTGTAAATATGCACCTATGAAATTAGGCCTATGGATAACAAAATCACAACTCATTTTCCTTTAATTTGAGCCACTACAAGGGGCTCAAATACTTACATACACAAGTCATATTCGACAATACAGATCCTTACTTTCTCAAATACACAACCAGGCTAACTGGACAAAATTCAAATTATCAAACAAGCGTGCACATCCATGAAACGTTCACGGGGTATTCATCCTTATTTTACAATCACATTTCAACTTCACAAGGTATAAGAATACTTATCTATTTATAGTTGCATCCAACTGACTAACTGTGGTTGTTCGCCTTTCCACCCAACCATAGGCTCAAAGGCATTCATTCTTAGCACTCTGGCCACCCCTGTGTCAAGCCATGATATCACTAGGGAATTTCCAGCAACTCTCTTAGATGTTCTCTCTCTGTCACCACCTCTGCGAGGTTTATCATATGCTTCCTCATCATCAAGCCCGCAGTCTCATGTTCGGGTCGCATTCTCCTTTAAATTCTCCAGTAACCATAACATTGTAACAACTTCCAGTTCCTCTTTTACGCTCTCTCGTCTCGTGTGTTCTCTTCTATGTATATCTATGCATGCCTTGCACGCACACCCCTCCTTAGGAATATTCCCATTCATTTCATGTTCCTTCTATCATAAGGAAACTCATGTCAACCTGGTCTGCTAGACCCTGTGGTACTTCGGGCTCAAATTCTTCAGTCATACCATGCTTCCATTCATGGGGGGTGGTTGATAGTTCAACCATCGTTCCTTTCTTCATTAATTGATTCCTATCCTTGGGAATCAGAGGAGGTTTATTATCCTCATCAAAGGGAAATTTAGGGTCATTTGACATAATGACCCTCTCCATAGTTTTTCCATTTCTTTCCTCTAGTGATATCATGGCCAATACTTCAAGGCTTCACACCCACAGTCAGTTATTGGCAATTCAAACAATAATACATTTACATTGTTCACATGCCTTAGCATGGTAATCATAATTAACGATTAATTACAAGCTGGGGGTAACAAGGGTATTACAATATCCATCTTGAATAAACCAGGGAATGATAATGTAGTGGCTAATTTTATTTCAAAACTCACATATAACGAGAATGAGCCGCCTATAGAAGGTTTTTTCCTTGATGAGAACCTATTTGCAGTTTCTACTAACTCTCCTTGGTTCACAGATATCTCTAATTTCTTGGTTGTAGGTAGACTTCCACATCATTTATCTCCAAAGGAGCGACAAAATATCATCAGACAAAGTTGGAAATACTCATGGATCGACGATTGTCTCTTCTACACAGGATTAGATCTCATCATCAAGAGATGCGTGCAAGAAGATGACATCTACAATATTTTGAAATATTTCCATGATGGTCCATGTGGGGGCCACTTTGCAAAAAAGAGGATTGTATACAAGGTACTTCATCAAGGGCACTATTGGCCCACTATCTTCAAGGACACCAAAGAATATGTAAAGAGGTGCAATATTTTCTAGCGCACGGGAAGATTGGTGAAATTAGACAAGATGCCATTGCAACCACAATTGGTATTGGAACCCTTTGATAAATGGGCCCTATATTTTTTGGGACCAATATATCCTCTTTCCCATCATAACTCCTACATCTTAGTATGCACGAATTATGCCACAATGTGGATGGAAGCCAAGGCAGTCCCGAACGCAACAAAACAAGTAGTAGTGGGATTTCTTCATGAATAAATATTCACCAGGTTCATGATACCTCAGGAAATAGTTAGATGGAGGGTCTCAATTCACTTCAAGGCTCATTAAGGAATATATGGACAAATACAAGATCAAACATAGGGTTGCTACACCGTATCACCCAGAGGCTAATGGGAAAGTAGAAGGGACAAAAAAAAATCTTGAGGCTATCATCACCAAGATTGTTAGAATACACCTCAAGGATTGGGTTGATAGACTCCCCGAAGCTCTATGGGCCTACCAGACAACATGGAGAACTACTACTGGTTGCACCCCATATGAATTGGTGTATGGGAAGAGAGTACTATTGTCGAGTGAAACAGATATCCAGACACTTAGAAAAACTGTACAACTTGAAATGGACTTATCTGAAGCTAATAGGAAGAGACTCCTCCAACTCAATGAACTAGATGAACTTTGTCAGGATGCCTTGCACCAAACAACAATAATACAACAACAAAGAGCTTGGTGGCACGACAAGTTCATCAAAAAGAAGAAATTTTAATTTGGAGATGGGGCCTTGTTATTTGACTCCAAGTTCAAGGATTTCAGAGGGAAGTTTCGCACTCGATGGCTAGGGCCTTATGATATTGATATTGTATATGAAAATGGAGCTATCAAACTTCACACGATTGATGGAGAGAGAACTCCTATGATGGAAAATGGACACATGCTTCGGTTATATCATAGACCCCTATCCAAGGAATCATTTTTTAGAAGGATCACTAGTGGATGGCTCGACTTTGAGATTGTTAACAAGGGGAGAACCCTTGTTGAATGATTAATTCCTATTAAAAAAAAAAAAACCATGTATGAAAACCCTTAGGGGAATACTTGGGGGGTTGTTTTGTGAAAATCAACCTATGTTGGTGCATGACATGTTATAAAAAAAAAGGGGGGCGGGGGGTGGTGGTGGGGGGGGCACTTCATGGTTTCATGATGGTTGTGTCAGGATCCTTCTGGTCATAATTTGTTTTACCAATAAAGTATTTTTAGGATATGTAGAGAAGGAGAATGTTGTTGTTGCAACTCCAATTCGTAGCCCTAGTGTTGCAAACTCTAGAATGTTGTTGTTGTAACTCTGAATGACAACGTTATAACTCTATTGTTGAAGTACCAAAACCCAATTCAGGTAACACTATATCAAGTTGTGGTTCTAGCCAACACATTGCTGCAACTTCGAGCATTTTTGTTGCAACTCTGCACATTTTTACAAATCTGAACATTGTTGCAACTCTAAGCACTCTTACTGCAACTCTGAACATTGTTGCAATTTTGAACAGTACTGCAAATCGAGAGCATTGTTGTTGCAACTCTCGATTACAACGAAGATCCTATCTATCATGTGGGGCCGATATGCCAATGAGACGAAGGTACGGGCCATCACGACCATATATAGCAAGTCAGAAGGTATGTCTCCCAAACTTATGTAATGAATAAGCATTGATTGGCATTTCACGACATGTTTTCATCACTCACCGCCCCATCACACATTCATAATATCCCAACCTATGACATAATTACCACATCACATCATCATTCCTTTCCATATTTTGAAATCTCCACCCTCTGGACCATTCATTTTGTTTTGCAGTTGTAGTTTGCACAAGCTATGAGTAGGAAGAATGGGGGGCTCATTGAACTGCAGAGAACCTAAAAGATGATATTGTTGGAGGCACATGAGAATATCAGAGGATTTTTTCAGCAAAGAGGATGGATGGAATACTTACACATGCTATGAGGGTATGAAGACAACGTGACACTCGAATTTTCCATGAATTTCAGAGAAAACAAGACCAAAGTGAAAGAAACGGTGGTGTAGGTGACAGAGGAGGTGATAGTTGAGGTAATCGGGCTTGCTCAGATAGGGGAGCACTGGTATTATCGACGGAGGTCGAACCCTAAAATCCTGGAGCAGTTAATCGAGAAAGGAGAAGCCTTGTTCAAGAAAGGAACGAGGCTCGACATAACCTCACTAACGACTCCATGGAAAAACGTTGTTATTGTAGTGTAGTGGTACATCTCTTGTGAAGGTTTCTATGGGTTTGTATATCTACAACATATTCTCTTACTGGACCACATGTGGCATGAAAGGATGGTTAATATGTCATTTTTCCTTTGGAGGGTGTTTCTAGATCATGGTCGCACTCGTACATAAATATGTCTACCCTAGGGAATCCCTCTCACACCATGGGCTCATAAAAATCATGGTTGAACACACATTGCACAAGGAGGGCAGGGCATGGAGTAAAGTGGCGAGAGCACCAACAACTGTTGTAACCCTGTATGTAGAAGTTGCAGTTGTTGCAACTCTACCATGAGACAATGATGTTGCAACTCTAGAGTTCATGGCTGCTACAAATCTAGAGACTGAGGTTACTAAAACTCCCAGAACTATAGTCATTGAAGAAGAAACCCCCAAGGTTTTCGTTGTAACTCCACAGTGAGATGAAGGCAACCATGAGAGTGATATATAGGTAACAGAGAGAAAACCCATAACTAGAAGACTGAGGAGGACGAAGAAAAGGCCAGAATATGTGCCTACCCAGAGGAAGAAGAGGGAAAGATATACTTCCAATGCTACAACTCAGAAAACGAAAACCCTTCCTGCTACACAAGGACCAGTAGGGGAGGAACAAGATGAAAGAGAAGTTGTATCACAAGAGAAGGACCCCGCTTTCACATAAGAACTGGTAGAGGAATGTCACCCTGTTGATACAAAACAACCAGAAGAAATGATGTGGGATGGTCAAAGATCTATTGTGCATGCACCTGATGAGGAGATGGGGACATAAAACCTTATTGTTACACAAGAACTGACAAGGGAAAATTTAGGAGAGGGCCTTGCTACAATTCTCGAGGTCGAGCTGGATGACAAAGAAGATGAAACTCTAGAATAAAACAAGGCCACTACTGCCTCAAAGCTAGCCAATATTAGGAAATCTAAAATAGTAAGCACCCCCTTGCTTGTGCCTTTATATGTATCACTTTTGAGGAAGAATATAATGCTTGAGAAGACGAACATGAAGTTTCAAACCTTTGTCAAATTGTTTGGAGATGAACTGAGAAAGGAGAGGCATTTGGATAGGTTAGACTACCTTTCCCAGGCAACAGGATCCATTACTACAGAACCAACAGAGGAAACTCACCTTGCTATCAAACAAGAACCAACAAGGGAAAGTCACTATGTTGACACACAAGAACCAGCAGAGGAAAGTCACCATGTTGTCACACAAGAACCAGCAAGGGAAAGCCACCCTATTGGTACACCAAAACCAACAAGGGAGGCATGGAATAAAGAAACAATGGAAACACAAGAGAATGACCCTGTTGTTACACAAGAACCAGCAGGGGGGAATTTAGGAGAAGGCCTTGTTGCAATTCTGGAAGACTCCTTTTCTTTCTCCTTTTCAATTTATCTTCGTTGATTTTCTCCTTTTCAATTTATCTTTGTTGATTTTCTCTGAGATCGTGTTGTTGTCTATCGTTGCCATTTTATATTTATACATAATCAATTTTGTCAGTACCTCCAATTCTAATGGGCATATAGTCTTCTTTTAGCTAAAAGTCTCTTGTAAGGGTTGTTTCTTTTTACTCTTAGGTAGTTTGTTATTAGCTCTTTTGGCACTTGCTTGCACTAGTTTCCTCTACTTTTGGAAATACTTGGTCCTCATACTTCACATCCACAAAGGAGTTTTTTTGTTTTATTTATGAGCATTTAAAGAGAGTGCACTTCATTTGCTAACATTGAACCTTTGTTTTTGTATATCCATTTTGCAACAAAAATAATATTTTCCACCATCTCTATAGTGTTTTTGTTTTTCATGCTTCTCAACTTAGCTTACTATTGAAATCTAGTGCTAGGTATTTATATGTTTGGGTTATCTGTGATGGTTTTCCTCTTACATTGGTTTGTTTTTTTTTTTGAGTGAAAATACCACTATCATATTTTACCTCATGTTCACATTCTTTCAACATCCTCACAAAAAGGCTCTAAGGCCTCTAAGGGGTCATCTAGATTGCATCATGCCCCAATTGTTAGTGTCACATCATCTTCATACACCAAAATCTTTATGGTAATCGTTGTCATGTTCACCCCTTATTCGCCTTCTTGTTTATCCATTATTTTTTCATATCTATATAAACATTGAATAGTGTGGGGGAGAGGGGGCTATTGTATTTCACCTAATGTCACTATTGAAGCTCTATGAAAGGCCCTTTATAGTTCTAATTTTATCCTTTAGTTGCTCATATAACTTGTGTATTGTTTTCTTTCTAACCATTTGGGACCCCGATTACATTTACTTCTCCTAAAGTTTCTACCCTAGGATGATGTTGAAGGCTTAAAAATAACAACTCTATAGTTGTGTGTCTTTGTTGTCTCAAGTCTTTTTATTATGTTAATAAGTGTTATGTAATGGTCGATGATGAATTGTGTCGGTTGAAAACCAACTTATCTTTTAACTCTTTTTTTCATTTTCTGTGATGCAACTCATTTCTTTCCATAATCCATCTTATAAACTTTGCAAAAGTTGTGTTGATTATGATATCTCAGTATTTTCTTGAATTGTTTTTGTCTTCTTTTTTTTTGTAAAATGCATATTCAAGGGATATCCACCAGATAAATCAGATTCTTCAGGGTTGAAGTCCAATACAACAATATTTTTATTAAAAACTTAACATGTCACTTGCAAAAATTAATCATGAATAGGAAGGATAAGACTCCTACTCTCAACCACCTAATCTAAACTCAATCAACCAAATATTTTTATCTATTATAATAATAATAATACCATTCACCTTATCACAAAAACAACAAAATATATCTCCCACAATAAAAAAAAAACATATCATTTTCATAAATTACACATACAACTACTATCTAAAAAGAATCCAATCCAAATCGATAAAGCAAATACATATGTTATAAATAACATAGGAAGTATTGAACATCTTTGTACACCTAAAATTTTCTCTCTCTTAATGCCATTAATTTTCCCAACTATAATCCCTTTGACTTAGAGTAATTTAGCTAGTCTTTCAATTTTCACTCTCAGATTTTGATTATAACCTTTTGACTTAGAGTGATTGAGCTAATCTAGTTTCAATTTTCATGAGGTGATTTTGCTAGTGATTATAACCCTTCCACTAAGAATTTTCATTAAGTGATTTTGTTTTTTATTATAACCCTTCCACTAGAGTGATTGAGGTAGGCTCGGTGATTTTGATTTTGATTTTGGTTGTAAACCTTCAAATAAAATTTCACACCAATGCACATTGTACGACACTTTAATGGTAATTTATTTGATTTTATTTCAAATAATATTTTTTAATTTTTTTCTTTATTATATACATATCAACTATGTTAATTTTTAATTTATTTGATTTTAGTTTAAATAATATTTTTTAATTTTATTTTTTATTATATACATAACAATTATGTTAATTTTTAATTATGTTAATTTTTAATGAAAATTTATTTGATTTTATTTAAATAATATTTTATTATTATTATTATATATGTAAAGACTATGTCAATTATTATATTAAGAGTAATTAGATGTTTTACAATTTAATAGGATATAGATGTTTTACATAAATATAAAATATAAAAGAATATTTTAAAAATTAAATTAATGTAAACTTATTTTAAATTCATATTTATCAAATATTTAAAGGAAACAAACATAAATATAAATATAAGAAAATATTTTAAAAATTAAGTCAATGTAATTTTATTTTAAATTCAAAATTATTAAATATTTCAAGAAAACATAATTTTTAAAGGTGTAATTTTTTTATTAATTAATTTATAATCATACATTTATTTTTTCATATTAAACCATAAAAAAATTTGATTTTAAGAAATTTGATTTTTTTTAATACTTATTTATTAAAATAAATCTATGTTAATTTAATTATGAAGAAGAAAATTTTAATAGCTATTATGATTTATCATTATAATATAATAATAATAATCTAATTTTAAGGTCACAACCAAGTAGACATCAAATTGATGTATAAGATCCCCTTGTTTATGAGACAATGAACTCTCCGCCTAACGATTTGACTAGTAAAGTCTACGAAGGTATACATACCCTACCCCCCTCTGGATTTGAACCTATGACCTCTTAAGAGGAAACACATGTTCTTAACCATTAGGCCCACTCAGGCTGTATAT
>ML826350.1:63749-98317 GCA_009831015.1 Picea engelmannii | reverse complement strand
AGGTCACGGCCAAGCCAGCACACCAAATTGGTGTATGAGACCCCCTTGTTTGTGGGACAAGGGACCCCCCCTCCGCCCAACGATTTGACTGGTAAAGTCTACGAAGGTATACATACCCTACCCCCCTCTGGATTTGAACCTGTAACCTCTTAAGACCTAATTGGTTTATCGATCTTAATATATTAACGTCCACTAAAACCTAATTAGTCTATAGATCTTAATATATTATTGATAAATTCAAATTATATTATAATATATTATTGATCAATTCAAATTATATTATAATATATTATTTATCAATTCAAATTATATTATAATATATTATTGATAAATTCAAATTGCTATATTGATGATAAAAAAATTATTATAATACATGGTTGATAAATTCAAATTGCTATATTGTCGGTAAAAAATATGATTGAAAAACTTACAATCAAAAGTTGAAGGCTCCACGCACACCGGTGGGGCTGATTATTAAAGAAGTTTTTTTCTTTATATTAATCTTAATACACGGTCAAAGATGAACATTTCAAAACCATAAAAGAAAAAACAAAACTGATATTGTTGGTAAAAAATATAATTGAAAAACGTCCAATCAAAAGTTCTGGAGCTCATTATATATATATATATATATATATATATATATATATATATATATATATATACGTGGTTAAAGATGAACATTTAAAAACCATAAAAGAAGAAACAGAACATCATTGCGAGAGAGACGATTATAAAATAAGAAAATTTTATGCAGTGCATTTTCAATTAGCATTTAATGTATTTTTATGGTGTTATTCTTTTTCCAAAAGAAAACTTGTTCATTTATGTTAAAATATAATTGTGTACACATGTCGGCATATATTTTCCATACCTATTTACTCCTATGATAATACTGACAAAACATTTTTTAAAGAGTTAAGATAAGTTTCTGATCGATTCTTTCAGTACACTCCCAATACATTCGAAAAGGAAAACTAATGTGATCCGCTAATCTTTTATTAAAAAAAGTATTTTCTTTAAAATAAAAAAAAAGAAATCTATCTTCAAACTTTTTAGACTGAGGTAACCAAGCATATATCTTTATGCTTAAAAAATATTTAAATAGAGGGTGGGACTCTCATTTCCGTCAACCCAAAGATTGTATTTGATTTTTCCTTCGGTCTTCAACAATGCCTTTTTTGAGAGAGAATTTGTCTCCTTTTTTAGTTCCCTATAAATATGCGTGTATCTGATCTCCCTGAAAGATTTTTTGAGCTCGTTGATCCTGTCCTTCCAACCCACAAGAGAGGCAACCTGAAGCTTTCCTTTGTCATTCAACCAGTCAATGATAATCTTTGAATCGCCAATTGCTTGAAGGGCTGCAATATTCAAACGCAAAGCGAAAATATGGGTAGCCCATGCTCCTAGCAACTCTACCCTGGTATTTGTCCCTGTGCCACAGTTGAAAGTCCATTTATAAACTGAATTTTCACTAATCCTTATCAATCCCCCTGCCCCACTCTTGTGATCAATTATCCATGTTGCTCCATCAAACCAACTAATTGTTGGAATAGAATAACTAGGGATCTGAACAATTCTTGGGATAGCCTTCTTCTAACAAGCTGCCACATTTGCTAAGTTTGCCAGAATTTTGTAAACAACTAAAAAGATAGAAGGATTCCTATTCCTAAAGATTTTCTTATTCCGCTCCAACCAAACATACCAGCACACTAAGGAGGGGAGAGTGATGTGAGAAATCTCCTTTCTAACCCAGTTTTCACAGCAGATATTTATAGTGCTTCCCTCTCAGGCAGTCATTATATTTAGATCCCCTTTAATCCTATTCCAAACAACCTGTATGAAACTGCAATTTACAAAAATATGAACCATAGATTTTGCTTCGTTTGAGCACAGATGGTGAATATTAGGACCTTCCCAACCTTTTCTTTGTAAACTATCCCAAGTTAAAATTGTATTCTATGTAGTTAACCAAGTGAAAATTTTAATTTTTTGGGAGATATCCCAAGTCCACATATGTCTCCTCGATCCCCCAATAACATGCTGCCACAACTTTATTGAAATCGCACAATAAACGTTTTTTGCAGTAAGGCTACCTGATTTGTCTCCCCTTGTCCAAATAAGCTCATCATCTGAATTCTGTAGCTGCACCCCCGCTCAAATTAGTTCCCTGCAATATCCATCCCATTCCACTGCCAAATTTCCTTCGAGATCGATCTCCTCACTAGATCTCCAATGTTCAAAAATAATACTCGGTCTGCTTTTACCTATTGCTTAGTAGAGGTCCACGATGTTTTTTCTTTTCAGCTATGTATTAAGTTGTTGAGATAAAAAGGAGGAATTCCACAATCCAAAAATGGTATCCAATCCAATCACAATCGAGTGACCAGACCCTGGGCTCCATCTCAGCCATTGAGTGATCAAATGCAAAGACTTTAGAAGGTTTTTCCAAGTCTAGGAGGCGGATGGAACTGTAGATGTAGCCGATCTAAACTAGGTGGCAACCGAACAGTGCGGTAGGTATTTATCTTTGATCACCTTGCTCCATACTCCATCCTTCATTAGGACCCGCCACAAGGAATTTGCAGCCAAAGCTCTATTAAAATGGAAAATATTCCTTATCCCCCAGCCACCCAAGTGCTTTGGTTTGGCTAAAACTTCCCAACTGCATAAATGAAAATGTTGTTTCCCATTGTCGCCCGACCAAAGAAAACTAAACATTTGTTTGTTGACTTTTTCGAGGATTGATACTGGTATGGTAGCCAGTGCCATCCAATAAACCAGTTGTCCTTCAAGTACAGATTTGATTAGAGTGTAGCGGCCTCCTAGAGACAACCATCTATTGCACCATAGACCGAACCTTTTTTCAATCTTTATAAGAATCCATCTCCAATCAACAGTCTTGTATGAATCAGCCTTCAGGAAGTATCTAAGATATCAAAATCCCTTTGAGAGATCATCAAAATTATATGGGAATATTTCCTTTATCTTTTCTAAAGACTCCCCTTGGATTCCTGCATAAAGGAAAGTAGACTTTGTCCAATTTATCTGCAAACCGGAAGCACTACAGAAAGTCAATAGAATCTCTTTTATCTCCTTCCACTCATCAACAGATGTTTTTGTCATAATAAGAATGCCATCCACAAAAAACAAATGTAGAATCTTAAATAATCTGGATACCTTTACCCCTGACAACTTTCCTTCAGTCTTTCCTTTCTTTAAATGCAGACTAAGTCCTTCCATGATTAAAATGAATAACAGGGATGATAATGGACAACCTTGCCTCAAGCCTATGCCACTCTGAAAAATAAGTGAAGTCTCCCCATTTATAAGGACTGCAAAGTTTGCACTGGTCACACAACTCATAATCCAGTTTGTGGTTTGCAAACTAAAGCTCGTTTGAATTAGTGTCAATCTTAAAAAATCTCAGTTGATGCAATCATATGTTTTTTTAAGATCTAGCTTCAAGATGAAAACTTTTAACTTTTTCACCTTTATACTGTGCAAGCATTCTTGTGCTGTGCCAATAGCATCAAGGATCTATATGCCCTTTAGAAATCCTAATTGTTCCTCCGACAGCGAGCGAGATAGGATATGCTTTATCCTATTGGAAATTATCTTTGGTCAACTTATAACACATATTACAAAGTGCAATTAGTCTGTAATCACCTAAAGATGAAGGGTTATTTACTTTTGGAATAAGAGCCAAAAAAGTCAAGTTTAATGACTTGTTCACTTCGCCCCGGATTCCATAATACTCCACCACTTCCAACAAATCATCCCCCACTAAGTCAAAGAAGTGAATAAAGAACTCTACGGTCCATCCATAGGGCCACGAGCTCTTGTCTTTTGCAAATGACTTGAGCACCTCCCAGAGTTCCAGCTTTGTACAGGGTCTGTCAAGTATTTCAAAGTCTTCCTTAGTTACTAAACGAGCAAACATTTTGGCAGTATCTACTTGATCGGTGATAATTTCATGTCCCATCTCCTCATAAAAAAAATTGAAATACCTAGCAACTTCTTTTTTGATCGCATCTTGACCAAAATGCACTTGCCCGCTCTCATCCTTGATCTCCCATACATGTTTTTTGTTCCTTCTTAAGCTTGCATAATTGTGAAAGAATTTTGTATTCTTATCACCAATTTTTATTGAGATGTGATATGTATTTAGGAGCAGAACGAATTGATTATAGACTGAATACAATAAACATAGAGATATGAAGAATAACACATATATCCAGTGAACAATATCTTCTATTAAATAAATGAAATAGGCTGAAACTGTAAATCTGTAGAACTGAAACACTTGCTCGAATGGTGGTAGCTATCTCTGAGAAGAGATGTGGTTGATACACCCATCCGTCTGAGAAGAATGATTACAATGAGGCTCCAGAGGCCTTTTTGATATTACTCATGAATGCCAAAACCCTAGACATCCAAAAACCTAACCATAGAAGGTGAAACGTCAAAAGTCATGTGGGCCCCTATGGGTAAGTTGGTACCTCAACTTCCTGGGGTCGTAACTTTTGCGTATGACCTCTGTTTTAGGCACGTGATAGCTTGTTGGAAAGGTCTTTCAGAGAGCTACATATTCTTCCATCAAACTTTGGCTATGTCTACAGTTTGACTATGGCGAGCCAAAAAAACAATGTTTAGGGCCCCAAAATGGCCCTTGAAGTGCAACAAAATCTGTTGACATGAAAACGTACAAAATAAGCCAGTTGAATTAGGTGAGAGGCCACCAGTATCCACCTGGAGGATGTGTAGGGCTTCAGATAACCCTAGAAGTGTAGAACCCACAATTACAAAGAAGTACAGAAGAACGTGTTGAACAAAAAATGAACAAGAGGAGCCAGTTGGAATAGGTGGGTGGCCATCAATATCCACCTGGATCAATCCTCCCCCCTTAGGAAGCAATGGTCTCCATTGCATTGAGTTCCCCCATCAGGTGAGGAAACTTCTGTTGGATTTGGCCCCAGGTGAGCCACTTGCCTTGGTGTAGGAGTTTCCCTGCCTTGACAACTCGATAAAGTTGGATCCTTTGTTGGCGAGTGCCCTTGACCTATGTGTCCACTGTCTGATTAGCGGATGCTTGTCCCATGCAGTCAAAGTTGAGATATGTTGGTGTCAGTTGTTCTGTGATCTCTGAGGTGTCCAATAATGGTGGAAAATATGACCGAAGGAGGCCCACATTGAACACTGGGTGTAGGCCAAGGAAGGGTAGAGTGTTGAGCTCAAAAGCATTGCTACCCACAAACTTGGTGATATTGTAAGGCCCATATCGAAGGGGGAAAAGCTTCTGATGGGGCCCCGTCAGACGCTCCTTATGAAAATGTAACCATACTTTGTCGTCAACCCGAAACTGGTGCAGTACCCTATGTTTATCATGGCGCTTCTTGTACTTAGCATTGGATTTCTGCAAAAAAAATTGGACCTGTTGGCAGATGTGTTGAATCCGCTCAATGAATCTAGTGGATTTATCGATCTTAGACTGATCATGGGAATAGTTTGTCTGCATGGTGGAAAGAGTTAGTGCAACATGCATGGGACCCAAGGGTTGGAATCCGAGCCCCACCTGAAATGCGCTATGGTCGGTGGAGCTATGGAGAGACCTGTTGTAACTGTGATGAACATAGGGGAGACTCTCATCCCATGTACGTGGATTCTTAGAGTTGTACATGTGCAAGATCTACACAATCATCCTATTGACAACCTCTGTTTGGTCATCTATTTGGGGGTGGAAAGAAATGGATTTAGTGAGCTTGGTGTCCAACTGTGACCAGAGACTTGACCAAAATGTGTTGAGGAAGTTGTTGTCCCGGTCGAAGATGATGGTCTGTGGTATCCCAAAATGGACCCACACTCGTTCGAAGAAGAGCTTGGCAATATCTTCCGCTGTGATATTATTCTTGCAAACTGTGAGGATGGCCATGTTCGAAAACCAATCAATGACCACAAATACACAGTGATTTCCTTGCTTGGTGGACAGAAGGCCAGACATGTAATCCATTGAGATGGATTCCCAACGCTTCTCAGGAGTAGGAAGAGGGGTGTATAAGCCCTGCTTCTTGATGGATGGATTGGCAATGGCACGGCCAGTGATAGATATGATATACTTGTTGACTTCATGTCAAATTTTTGGCCAACATAAATGTTTCTAAAGAATGACCACAGTTTTCTCCATGCCAAAATTTCTTCCCATCTGACTGTAGTGGGATTCCCATATCATCTTCGCACACTCGCTTGTAGGAACATAGAGATGGACCAAATGGCATAATAGTTCATCCTGAATGTGAAAATAAGTGATATTCATGCTTGTACCCAAGAGCTAATAGGTGGTGGCGAAGTCCAGATCTTGTTGATAAAGTTGGGACCACTTAGATGCCTCATGTCCACAGGAATGGAGCACAGTGGTGAGTGCAACCACAGGAGGTCGACTGAGGAAATCAACGACATGATTTGAGATCCCTTTATTATACTTGATGTTGATATGGAACTGTTGCAGGTAGGTGGACCACTTCTTATGGCGGTCGTTCTTCAATTTTCCTTGTGTCTGTATGAACTGTAGAGGCTTGTGATCAATCTGGATGATCGTCTCCTTTCCCAGAATGTAATTTTTCCATTGACGACATGCTTATACAATGGAATACATTTCATATTCATAGGTGGGGTATTTACGGACAGTATATGAGAGTGTCTCACTATGGTATACCACTGAATGGCAGTGTTGAGTGAGAACTGCGCCTACAACATAGTCAGAGGCATCAGTCTCAATCCCGAATGGTTGTTGCAGATCGGGCAAGGAGATTAATGGAGTTGAGCACATGCGATCCTTCAGATCATTGAATGCTCATTGTTGTTCCTTCCCCAACATGAAATTTTCCCTGTCACCACCCTTGGTCACCTGGCTAAGGGCCCATGCAATATGGGAGAATCCCAACACGAACCGTCGGTAGAATTTGGCTAGTCCCAAGAAGCTCTGAAGCTCAATTAGTGTGGTCAGGGCTGTCCAGTCACAGATGACTTGGATCTTAGTTGGATCAACATGTACCCCTTTCTCATCAAGAATGTATCCCAAGTATTGGAACTTGTTCATTCCAAAATAACATTTTTCCAAGTTGGCATATAGCTTGTGCTTCTGTAGAGTGCTCAAAACCTGTTGAATATGCCGCATTTGCTCCTCCCAAGTTCTGCTAAAGATGAGGATGTCATCCAAATATACCACCACAAAGGAGTTGGTCAAGGGTCGCAATACATCATCCATCAACCTCATGAAAGTGGTTGGTGCATTTGTTAGGCCAAAGGGCATGACTAGCCATTCAAAGAGACCTTATTTAGATTTGAAGGATGTCTTCCAAACATCAGTTGGTTCGATGGGAACCTCGCGGTAGCCAGACTTTAGGTCAATCTTGCTAAAGAACTTTTCCCCCTTGATTTGGTCAAGAAGGTCATCAATCTTGGGAATTGGGTACCAGTTCATGGCTGTGATTTTGTTTAAGGCTATGCAATCAAGGCAGAGTTGCCAAGTCTCGTCCTTCTTCTGCACCAATAAAATTGGGCTTATGCAAGGGAAGGTGTTGGATCTGATGTGCCCCTTTTGAAGAAGCTCTTGGATTTGATGCCTAATTTCGTCATTTTCCATCAACGAGCAGTGATAGACTGGTCCAATAGGTAGAGATGCACCAAGGGTCAGATCAATTGGATGCTTGACTTGCCAGTGCATCTGTACCCTGGTGGGTGAGGAGAAGATGTCTCTGTATTCTTCCATGATCCAGTCCACTTTCTTCTACTACAAAGAGAGGCTTTGTGTAGAGGCCACGAATTTGGCGATGACCTTCTTCTTACTTTGAGCATGGATCACAAAGAGGATGAGCTTCCCGGTCTGTGAAATGACCTTATTGCATTGCTTAGCAGAGATTAAAGAAATAGCGGTAGGCGACACTACCTCTGGTATCCTGTACAATTGTCTACCCAAAGTAATAATAAAATTGTGGGGCATAGAATCATACACATCATGATGCTTCCACAAATATGGTTGTCCTAAAAGAACATCACAAACTTCAAGGGGAGCAATATCACACAACACCTCATATTTGAAAGGCTTGATGATGTAGGTTAGATGACACTATTGGCTAACACAGAGATATCTTCCTTGGAGAAGCCAGCTGATGATGTAGGGTTGCAGGTGCGGTGTTGTTGGCAGGTCTGACCGCTTGATGACCTCTTCTAAAATCAGGTTCTTCTTACTGTTGCTATCGACAATGAAATGAAGTGGAGCCTCCTTTACCCACATCTATGAGTGAAAGAGGCATTCCCCTTCCTCTGGTTCTTCTGGTTCGCTTGGCCGGATTTTGGTGGTAGCGACAGTGGCACTAGGTTCATCATCGATAATTCACTTCCCTCCTTCGAGATTTGATTCAGAATCAAAATCAACCTCCGACTTAGAATCCTTCAACTCGACCACGAGTGACTGCTTGGAGCGACATTATTCAGTGTTGTGCCAAGAGATTTTATGGTACTCACACCATTTTCATGTGTCCTTCTTCATCTCCTCATTTCCCTTCTTGTGTTGCAGATTGGACTGGTTGTCCTGAGAGTGTCCATATCAGCTCATTCCCTTGCTATGTGGGTTGGGGCCATCTTTTCCTTTCTTCGGTTATGAGGAGTTTGTAGATCCAAACTCTCGCCTCTTCTACTTAAATTTCTGCTTGATCTTGACAGTGTATATATAAGCTGTGACCAATGAGGCGATGTCCAAAAACTCCATTTCTATTTGAATGTATCTATGAAAACAACCATGATATTTGAGCACCAGATGACGCTCAAAGTATTTGATACCCAATTTGGTGCACAGGGTATGGAAAATATTGGTGAAATATGGTACTGTATGTTCCCTTTCTTGACGCAGCATGATCCATCTTCTATACTGGTCCTCGTAGCTTCCAACATGGTAGTATTGTTCTTTAATAGCGTCCTTGAAGAAATCCCATGTAGGGGCCACCAAAAATATTTCAAATTCCTCTACGACCCTTTGCTCAAAGTAAGTATCCCACCAGTCCTTAACATGGGGGACGACCTTGAGGAGTGAAAAAGTAATATTTTCTCTATCGAAAAAATTGTGAACCGAAAAATACCCTTCGAGTAGATTCTACCATTTATCTACATCATTTGCATTATATCGGTCCTTCAAATAATGGAATATCAAAATTTACATGTACCTTGAAGGGGGTTGCATGGCCGCTTGATGAAGATGCTTCTCTTGTGGGCAGTCATCGAAGGATCTGCGCAAAGTTGTCCATCATTTCGTTCCTTTGTGGTGCGAGGGCTTCCTTGAGAAACATTTTAATAGGATCTCCTTCTCCATCATCTTTCTTTTCGCTCCCCATGGGTTGTTGTTTGGCTCGGCGCGACCGATATTGCAATGTCTCGATTGGTTTGAGTCCCAACTTCTTGTACCCAGATCTTGTTGGGGACATGCACGAAAGAAAAATAAATGAAGAGCAAACCGCTCTGATACCATTGATCCAGATTTAGGAGTAGAACGAATTGATTACAAACTGAATACAATAAACACAAAGATATGAAGAATAACACATATATTCAGGGAACAATATCTTCTATTAAATAAATGAAATAGGCTTTAAATGAAACTATAAAATTGTAGAATTGAAACACTTGATCGAATGCTGGTAGATATCTCTGAGAAGAGATGTGGCTGCTACGTGCATCCGTCTGAGCAGAATGATTACAATTAGGCTCTAGAGGCCTTTTTGATATTACTCATGAATTCCAAAACCCTAGACATCCAAAAAACTAACCCTAGAAGGTGAAATGCCAAAAGTCATGTGGGCCCCTATGGGTAAGTTGGTACCTCAACTTCCCAGGGTCGTAAATTTTGCATACGACCTTCATTTTAGGCGCGTGATAGCCCATTGGAAAGGTCTTTCAGAGAGCTACACATCATGTTGTCAAAATCTGATTCTGTTTATAGTTTGACTGTGGCAAGCCAATAAAACAATGTTTAGGGACCCAAAACGACCCCAAAAGTACAACAAGATGTGCTGACATGAAAACATACAAAACAAGGTAGTTGGATTAGGCGAGAGGCCACCAATATCCACCTGGAGGATGTGTAGGTCTTCAAACAGCCCCAGAAGTGTAGAACCCACAATTACAAAGAAGTACATAAGAACATGTTGAACAAAAAACGGATAAGAGTTGTCAGTTGGAATAGGTGGGTGGCTACCAATATCCACCTAGATCAAGATGGCTCTACTTCGTTGACGCCACAACTATTCTTCAGCTAGTAGGATTTTATCTCGCTCGACCTCCAAGAGTTTTATGTTATTGTCCCTAACTTGACACCTTTCCTCTTGTGACGCCTCCTGAAATAAATCTTGCAATTGTCCCTCCAACTATTCTAACCTTCTTAACTATTTTTTTTTATATTCTTTTGCCCAGAATTTGATATGTTGTTTTAAAGTCTTCAATTTTGAAACTAATATCTGTTGAACATCCAGTTGAAAATTTGGATTGTTCCAGACTTCACTTACAATAATGACAACCTCTTCTTCAATTAACCATCCTGAGTTAAACTTGAAAGGATAGGCAGTCGGGAAAGAGTGGCATTCTAATTGTAAAAATATTGGTGCATGATCCGAGATATATGGGTACTCCACCCATGATCTAAATCTGCCAACTCCATTTAAGAGATCTTCAAACAAAAAGACACAATCCAATTTTTTGGAAATACATTTAGGTCTCGATCTACCATTTCTCCAAGTCAGAACAAGTACATCTGGAGCTATGTCCACAAGTCGGTTTTCTTTAAAATAATCTTTGAAGAATCCTGTCAGTTGATCCAGATGAGAAGATTCTCCCCAACATTATAAGTGAAATTTAAATCGTCTTCCAGTATTATATTTTTGTGTGCCAAAATACCCCTAGCAACCACCTTTTCCCAAAAACAATTTATGTCCAAACAGGGGCCATAAACATTTAAAATAGTAAGTGACTTTTTGTTCTCCAAACAAGTACCTGTCAGGAGGATTCCACCACAACACATAAAAGGACATAAGTCAATTTTTTTGGATCCCATGACACTAACAATCCCCTAGAAGTTCCAACCGAACTTACAACACAAGTTAGCCAAGAAGGTCGATAAGTGTTCATAAAGACCCTAGCCTTTTTTTCCTCTACCAAGGTTTCTTGTAGAAATATAATATCAGGTGACTTCCTCTGAAGTAGTCTTTGAAGGGAGGCAGATTTTAGGATCCCCCCCACCCCTCTTATGTTTAGAGAGAGAAAAAACATGACGTTTCTCTAGCTAGGGCTTTCATGCCTCTAAGCGCCTCGTTTTCACATATGGTAGGTAAATGTAATTCAACAGTTTTTTGAGAAGCATCAACTTTTTTTTTCCTCGCACTCCGAGTTTTAATGGGGGATATCTCATACCCCAACCCCTTTGACTAGGTGTACTCCTTCCCAGAAGCCTCCCCCAAATGTTCCAACAATCCTATAATCCCATCAGTCTCATGTCTGTTAAAAACATTCCTCCCATGAAAAGTAGGGATGGGTATTGGTGAGAGTGCCTCTCTGTAGGAGGGGATCAAGGACTCTAATACATTACCAATGGAACTTTAACCAAGCTCTAGTTCCCTACACCCCAGGAGGATGTTGTCCTCACCTGAATTATCAAAACTCTCAGCTACCCCCCTCAGAGAAACCAGACCACAAGATGGACTTCAAACCAATGAATTATTATCCTCCCATGTGTCTAAAGGAAGTCCTCTTACTCCTCGTGGGTCAGCAGAAAAAACTGAATTAAATCCCCCCCGGTCGAGGTAGTAGAGTGTTTAACAAAATCCTTTGAGCCCTCTGGGACCCGAGTAATGACTATATCAGAAAAGTTCACCCCTCTTGCTCCAAAGAGACTAGAGGAGTCCAAAACATCTCTTTCCCAAGCCGATAAAGAAAAATAGAGAGTAGTGAAAATGGATTTTAACTTACCAGTAATAGTGTCCTGCTATAACGACTGGTTTGTTTCATGAGAGCCTATGTGAAGCATGCTTAACCAATGTGAATCCTCTCCAGGTGACTCAACACAGGTGGTCCTTTCCAACATAGTCTCTTCTGAAACCTCCTCCTCAAAGTTACCCAGGAAATCCCTTCTTAGGTGGCCAGTCTTCCGACAATAGGAACACCTAAACGGTATACCCAGATAGTCTAGATTTTGAGCCGTGTAGTTCCCTCTCCAAACAATCTCTAAGGAATCCAACAGGCCAACATGGATGTCTACTTCAACTAGGACTTTACCCAGTCTTTTCTCAGGTTCCATGAGAGCCTATTCATCAACCTTAATAAACTTGTCGAGTGCATTACCAATGGCTTCCGGTGCCTTTGCATTCCAAACATGCATTGGCAAGCCTGGTAATAGTACCCATAGGTGTCAAAAACGGAAATCCTCTTGTGCAGGATCAAAACTGACCCTCCACCGCTTAAGCATCAAGCTTCCTCCGTCGAAGATCTAGTGTTTTCCCAGTATCATCATGGTATCCTCAGTGATTCTGAACCGGAAGTCGAACCAACCTTTTGTCATAAAAACTACTTCAGGTACATAACCCAAGAATGGGGACCGGGTGGACTTAACCCAATCTGCAAGAGGCATTTTTCACCTTGAACGGTACAAAAAACACCCCACTAGAGCACAAAGTGCCAAGCTGATAATATCATCTAAGCCTACATCCTCCCCTAACATCAGTTTACGTTTTGAACGATTCAATATCCATGGTTTTATTTTGGAAGAGCCACCAAGGGATGGTTTACTAGAAGTATTTACCTGAGGGTGACCTCCCATCGACCTCCCTACATCTTTCAAAGTGCTTACAGAGTCGATTGCAACCCGATGTCTATCAGCTAAACCTCTTGGAGTGAAAACTATGGTAGATGATAAATCTGCAGCAAAGCCCCAAGATTTTGTGGAGATAGAAGTGGGGAAGTGTGTCATAACCGCCCTCGGAGTAGAGTTAAGACCTACATTTAGTGTGATCTTGTTAGTCGAGATGAAAATACCTTCACTCCTCCAGATGGCCTCGTCAGTCGCACCCATGAGTGCATTGACTTAAACTTCCACCGGGAAGCTTCTCTGGTGGAGTATGACTCAGCCACTAAAACTACTCACAACTAACCACCACCTTGTGACAAGACTGGTCTCTTTTCAAATACAGTTAAGACCCCCTGCTTGCAATTAAGACAGACGTGAAATATGACAAGCACTATCGCCAAAAACGATGGTAGAGGTTCCACTAAAATTTTAGGAAGGGAGAAAATTGTAAGTCAGGGTGACAAAAAACCCCTAAAGTTTAGCGCAACAAACTCATCTCTAGTTTGGTTGGCTCCTCCAGTGATCGACTAAGATCCAAAGAAAAATCATGGTCCTCCATTGTCGCGATTTGGAGGTTCAAAAAACTTGGTTCCCACCTATTTCGCCTCCCTCTCTTGTGAATCATTTCAACACACATCTATCTACCTTTTATGGTGTTATTTTGTTATGGTGATTAATGGAAATGTATATGTATTATCTATAAGAGAGTAATTTAAAAAGTAGCTTTTTTTTAAATTTTAATTAAAAAATTATTAAAAATTATAATTTTAATGAATGATAGAAATTTTGATGGGAGTTTTGTTTACGAAGATATTTAAAAGATGGAACTTTAAAAAATAAAGTGAAAAATCTACCTTTTATGGTGTTATTTTGTTATGGTAATTAATGGAAAGGAATATGTATTATCTATAAGAGAGTAATTTTAAAAGTAGATTATTTTAAATTTTAATTAAAAAATTATTAAAAATTATAATTTTAATGAATGATAGAAATTTTGGTGGGAGTTTTGTTTACGAAGATATTTAAAAGATGGAACTTTAAAAAATAAAGTGAAAAAATAAAACTTAGAAAAAGCTCTAAATTTATATACTTGTTAATTCATATTAATATTAATTAACACATTATATAACCTAAACGTAAAGTAGGTAAAGATTATGCATAGAGTTGCCACCTCTTAATAAATACTTTTGACTCTGTGGAACCTACCACAAATGGGACATAGAGTTAAATTTATTTCAAGGAATGAGTACACATTTAGGTCTTCAAGGTAGTTTTATTGGAAATATCTTTCTTTTCTTCAAATTCTAGATAAGATTATTTAAGATTGATAAATTTTAGGATTTTAGATAAATTGATTCTTAAATGTTTGAATACAATTAAAACATATTTTTTTTTAATACAATTAAAAACATAATTTTTTTTTTTTACATGGAAGAGTCCGTAACTTGAACTCCCCATCATTGGATGCATTAACTCTTAGCCCTAACCTTTAAAAATTTGCTAACACCGAAATTTTGGCATGTCATTAATGTACTTTGAAACCTAATTTAAAATTTTAGTTAATGTACTTTGAAACCTAATTTAGAATTTTAGTTAATGTACTTTGAAACCTAATTCAGAATTTTAGAGCTGCTACATTCTCTCGGACATTTTTTTTTTCCATTGACCATGCTCAAGGAAATTAACTAATATTACTAATTACGAGGCTCGTAAGTGTGAAGAATATAACACTAGTATTAATGAGGTTGTGAAAGATTCACATATTAAAAAGCTCAAGTTCATATGACTTATTGACCCTAAATCTAGTAAACACCATTATAGGACCAAGAAATACATTTGCATTAACGAGTGTACTTTTTAGCCAATTATTAAGAATTTGATGGATAAATGGTTCAAAATGTTTGACAAACCTCCTTGCAATAAACGAGAGGCACCATTCTACTTTTTATGGATAATATGGGTTAAGTTAGTTTTAGGTTACAAAATAAATTATTTTGAGATTAGGAAATTCTAGTGGGTTGGTGGTCGTTTTGCATGAGATCAACAAAATGCCATGAGTGACTCGAACTCTTGGTTGTGTTGTCTTAGGTGTTAACCTAATCCCCTCATCCAGTATCTTCCTAACACTATATTTGTGAGACACAGATTGTCATTTCCATCGTGACACAAACTATACTACAACATGACACATTTTCCATGGTTAACTAGTAGGTAGGATATTTCAACAATATGTAACTTAGTGGTGGAGGGGTAGGGATAAGGTCTGATAGATAAACCTTTGATTCTAGTTAGGTAAACTTCTATCCACGGTGGACATTCTATTTGAAGATAATGTGCTCCTCATTTATGCTTGTGTTGTAGGCACACATGTTATGGGGTGATGAAGGTACCTTTCTAGGAGAGTTTCATATCATTTTTATATTTTCCCTCGCGGACCCTCTACAACAGATCTTTGGCCTCATAGAGGTATATGTGCATC
Organism: Picea engelmannii; assembly: GCA_009831015.1. Lineage (NCBI taxonomy): Eukaryota > Viridiplantae > Streptophyta > Pinopsida > Pinales > Pinaceae > Picea > Picea engelmannii. The sequence goes on along the minus strand of ML826350.1, from coordinate 82,955 downwards.
ATTAGGAGGTTTTGTACACTAGGGAAAGGTATCAAGGCCTTGGCCATGGTTAGGGGAGGAAAACATGGTCCTTTGGCTTTAAATGAAGTTATCAAGGCTCAAGGGCCATGAATGTGTCCTTGAACCATGATAGACACCCTCTTTAGGGTATATTTTTCCTTTGAATGAGATATGGCCACAAGTAGGAGGTTCTACACATGGTGAATGGGTCTTTGGACCTTGACCTTGATTGTGGGAGGAAAACAAGGGCCTTGGGCTCTAAAGGAGGCTTCCATGGCTCAAGGACCATGAATAAGGAGTTGAACCATGAGATAGGCCATTTGTAGGATATCTTTAGCCTCTGAGTGGGAGATGAGTAGCATTATGAGGATTTACACACTAGGGATGGGTCTAAGGGAATTAGCCATTGTTATGAGATAAAAATAAGAGCCTTAGTTATTGTTAGGGGACAAAAATAAGAGCCTTAGGCATTAAATGAAGATTTCATGGGTCAAGGGCCATGAATAAGGCCTTGGACCACCATACACTACCTATATAATAGATTTTTGGCTTTCAGTTAAGATATGGGCAACATTAGAAGTTTTGTCGACCACATATGAGTCTTTAGAAATTAACCATAGTCCTAAGTGGAAAACAAGGGCTTTGGCCCCTAAATAAATCTTGTAGGTCCCAAAGATGATGAATGGAGCCTCAAACTACCACATAGGACCTTTATATGGGATATTTGGCGTCTAAGTGGGATATGAGAATCGTTATGAGGTTTTGTGAGCTAGCAAAGGGTCTTAAAGTCTTGACCAATGTTGAGGGAGGAAAACAATGGTCCCAATCCCTAAATAAAGCTTTTAGAGTTTAATAAACATGAATCAGACATTAAACCAACACACAAGGCCTCTAAAGGGGATCTTTTCCCTTTGAGTTTATATGGACTTTTTATGCACCAGGGATGAGTCTCAAGGCCTTAACCATGGTCGGGGGAGTAAAAAAAAGGTCTTTAGACATTAGGGCTCAAGGGCCATGTCAAATGAATCTTTGAATCACAACACAAGACCTCTACATGAGAGGCAATGTCAAATGAATATTTGAACCATGACATAAGACCTCTACATGAGATCTTTGGCCTCTAAGTGGGTTATGGACACCATTTGGAGGTTTTTCACATCAAGGATGGGTCTTAGAGTATCAATCATTGTTGGGGGAGGAAAACAAGGGATTTAGGCCCTAAATGAAGCTTTTAGGGCTCAAGGGACATGAACAAATCTAGGAAACACCACACAAATCCTTTCAAGGGTATCTTTGGTCTTTGAATGGGATATGAGTTATATTAGGATTTTTTATGGGCATTGTCTAACTATTCTATGAAATGGTTTTTTTCGCCAGAATCCGACGATATAAATTTACATGAAATCACTATTTTTTTTGTTTAAAATCCATTTTTGAATGCAGAAATAGATTCACCATGTTGAAAAACCTCTGGGGCACTTTGATTATACATAAATAATCACTCAAATCTGCGGATCTAACAATTTCTCGTCGGATTTCAGACAAATGTCCACGGAAAATATCGCCAAAAAAGTCATTTCGTATAACATTTAGACTAAGGTTTTTTTATGCAATAGGGGTGGGTATTGATATCTTAACCATGATTGAGAAAGGAAAACCAATTACTTAGGCCCTAAATTAAGTTTTTAGGACTCAAGGGCTATGAATGAGGAACTGCAGTTTTTTCACAATGTATCACTTTATATACATTATAGGGTTGCATTGACCATAGGTCACATGGATTTGAGCAAAACATTGTGAGAGGAGTATCCATGTCCAAAGGCAAGAAGCAGTCTTGTTTCTGTGATGTCCTTCCATCAATGACAAGCAATAAGCATCCTGCTACAAAGTATTCAATACCGTAGTAGGTGGTATATACACTCTCAAATCACCTTGATATATCTGACAGTTTATATATCACCTATTGCATATACACCATCAAATCACTTTGATGTATATGCCGAGGTATATCCGACGATGTATATACCACCTACCACTGCATTGAATACACATAGCAAGGTGTATATTGCTTGTCATCCATCAACCTTCCGTTGAAGAATTAAAACATCACGCCTTCCAAGGTGTAACTTACCAAAAATACCGAGAGCAGCTGCAAAAAATTAGCATACTCCTTGGGAATTAGTTGACAATCAAATTCTACATAAGAAGCGAGTAATCAAATTGAACAAAATACGAAAAGGGCAATAACAGGGCAACAAGGAAACACATAAAAAACTAATCAGCGTTTGTAACAGATGGATTGATAAAAGTGGGCAAAGGGTTCGTTTTACAAAGTATTGAACAACACTTGGAGACAGGCTCAAGAACAACGGTCAGCGTTTGGAGACAATGGTGCTCAGCGTTTGGAGATAGGCTCAGGAACAATGCTCAACGTTTAGGAATAGTGAAAATGCTCAACGTTTAGGAACAGGAACAAGACTTCGAACATGAACAAGAACAGGTTTTTTGCACGGGAACAGGAACAACATTACTCCAGGATGGGAACAGGAACAAAACTTCGAAGACAGGAACGAGACCTAGTCGGGAGTGGATAGTGACGGGTCTGAGAACAGGAGCAGCGACGGGCCCGGGTCCAAGAATAGAAACAGTAAGAGGTTTAGGTGGGACAGGCAGGTATTGTCTTGTTCCTTATCTTGTGTTTCTTTTTTATTTGTCCTATATGGCAATGGAAATACACTCAACACTCATAAAAAATGGGCAAGAGGTACCCGTTTCGGGTGAAACAAACCATTTAGGTCAAGTGAAAATTGCCTCTTCAAGTAAAGCAGGGAAGTGGGTTTGGGTCAACGCCAAATAGTTTCAAGGTATTTTAAAACACAGAGCTACTCATCTAAAATGGGAACAGACAAGGAAAAAAAGGGCCCTCCGTAATAAACTTTCAAACAAGCCTCATGTGCAAAGGTGTAACAACAACAGAACTAAAGACAACGGTGATTATGCATTGTACAGTCCCACATCCACACCTCTCACATGGTCATCTGACCTGTATGTGCAATAGTTACTAAATGCCAAGAGGAGATTGGAGGTTTTGGAAGTCAAAGGGCATGAGAGAGACCTTCAAATCCAACTATTGACAGTAGAAAATTGGGACTTAACATAAAACAATAAATTTTTAACAGAGCGAGTGACCATGTTGCAAGAAGCCCTTTTGGAAGAAAAGGATGAGTGGAAAGGCTTGAAGGATGCCAGGAAAATTAGGGAAGATTCCACGGTGGAAATTAGAGAGGTAATGAACTCTAAAACATCCAAAGTTGAAAGGAAAACAGGTGAACAAGTATACATCCATGGAGTGAAAGCAAGGGATGAAGAGAAAAGAGATTTTACAAAAGATTCCAATACTTGGGCACAAGTCATTAGCAATTCTGCTCATATGGAAAAAGAAACACACAGCCAGGGGGACGACATGCAAAGTAGAGAAAACAAGGAAAGACAAGGTAGAGCAGCAAACATAATTATCAAAGGTGTGAGAGAGTATGGAAAAAATGAACGTACTCTCGATCTTACAAGTGAATTTTTGAAGGACAAGTTGCTTTGGCAAGGTCGAATTTGCCAAGCATGGAGGGTGGGTAAGCCTAGTGGTGAGAGAGCTAGGCCCATAAAAGTCATCATGTCAAGCAAAGATGACAAGCAAATTCTCCTAGGCAAGAATCAACTCTTGAGAGGCTCTCGCTTTTTTCTAGATGAAGATTTAACTATTAGACAACAAGAGGAAATAAGGGAAGAGTTGTTAAAGGTTAGGGAAACAAGGGATGAGGGAAAAAGGGCATGGTTGTTCAAAGGAAAATTCGTTATATCCTTTTTTGGTCCTCATTCTAAAACATGAAAGAAAGTTGGTAGCCAAGAAGAGACAACAATTTCACTAGCAGGAAAATATGCAACAAGGACAGTTTGGACAAATAGGGGTGAAGACTCAACTTTGAGTCTTGTAGACCAAAACAAATAGAAATCAAATTATTCCCAGGTTTCCTTAATCTTAGTATGTTGGAATTGTAGAGGTTATCCTTGGAGGCGAGGACCTGGGTTAGGACCTATCGCAGAAAATAGGGACATAATTTGTCTATTGGAAACACATGAGCATGAAGGGTGCAATACACCTATGTTTGAAGAGTATGAGAAGATGGAAGTGTGGAACAAAGCAGCTGAGAATGGTAAAGGACATGGGGGTATCATGGTCTTAGTGAAGAAAAAAAAAGGTCATCTCATTCAGTTAGAAAGAGAAGACTCAAATAAACAATTCATTTGGTTTAAAATATTAGAAAATGGTAACATCATCAGGATTGCAGCATGTTATTTTGCTCCACAAGTTTCAAAAACTTACAAAAGTAGGGGGCTTGACCACAAAGACCCCTTTTCAGCCTAAAAAACGATATTGCAGCGTACTCTCAACTAAGTGAAGTCCTTATAGTGGGTGATTTCAATGCTAGGACAACATGTAAACAAGCTAGTATTATTTGTTGTAAGGAGGACTGCAACCCCATTTGGCTTACAGAAGAGAGAAATCATCAGTGGACAAGAGTTTCAGAGGAAAACAAAAGCTCCAACTTTTTTGGGGAACAACTGCTTACTTTATGTGGGGCATTTGACTCAGTCATTTGTAATGGGGTGGCTAGATGGGTGAATTCTGGCAATTTCACCTGCAATACCTATAATGGAGCAAGTGTAGTAGACTATGAAATTTTCTCACATGGCTTGTGTGAGAAAATGGAGGAAGTTTTGATTGGTGAACAACTGTGGGAGTTGAAATCTGATCATAAACCGATCTATTTAAGTCTAACTTGGGTTGTACAACAACAACATGGGACAAAAAATTAGCACATCCGACAACCTCCTTCAAAGGGTAGAATTTTGTTGACTCAAAAAAAATGTAACACCTTCAAGATAGTAATAAAGAGGTTGTTTAACAAGGAGAAAATTCCATCCCAGGGCCTTCATAGACATGAGTTAAAAAAATTAATCCAAAGCGCACTTACAGAATGCAAAAGAGAAAAAATAGGAAATCTGAAACAAGTTGCTTTCTAGTTAATGTTTGGTTTAATGAGGAATGAAAAATAACAAGGAAAACTTTGAAAGAGTCAAGCCATAAAGAAATAAGCATAAAATCTTACAAGCAAATTGTAAGAAAGAAGAAAGTTGATTTCATGATCTCAAGGAGGGAGGAATTAGTCTTCTTGGGGAAAAATAACCCCAAGTTATTTTGGAAGAGGCTTCAAATGAGAAAGAGACAAACTGAAAATAATATCATAGCCTATCAATGGTATGAGTATGCAAAACAACTTTATAAGCAAGATCCTAAGGTGGACCCCCCTCCCTTGGTCAACACTACTACTAAGCTCTTCATCGTGCAAGAAATTGAGGTGGGTATCAAAAAGATGGGTGTTGGAAAAGCAAAAGATTTAGTTGAACTCCAGGTAGAATATCTAAAGTGGGGTTCAAAAACTCTTGCACCTCACATTATAAAATTTTTCAACAACATCATTCAGCAGGGATTCCCTACAAATTGGACAACGAGCCTAACAATACCACTTTTCAAGAGTGGGGATGTCAACAATCCCTCCAACTATAGGAGCATAATGATAAACCCCTTGTTTGCAAAGTTATTTGGAAGTATGCTAGAAAATAGAATCAACAAGTGGGCGGAAGAAGGGGATAAGCATGCTAAAGGGCAAGCAGGTTTCAGACCTAAACAATCAACATTTGATCACGGTATAACTCTAAGGCACATCATTGAAAAAGTGTGGGAGAAAAAAGAGGAAGCCTTTTGTTGCTTTGTCGATTTCAAAAAATCTTTTGACACTGTCCCTAGAGATAAGATTTGGCATACAATGGAGGAACTTGGGGTTCCTATACATCTTAGAGCAGTCGTCCATAGGCTATATGAGGAGGTTAAAGTCAAAATCAAAACATCAACTGGTATCTCCGGAAGTTTTAGGAGTGATATTGGGGTCAAGCAAGGGTGCCCATTGTCCCCTACCCTATTTGGCGTATATATTGACAAACTTGAAGAGTGGTTAATATCATAGGAGGGTGATGGTGCTCTTTTGGGTGATTTTGTGATAAGGCTTCTTTTGTATGCAAATGACCTTATTCTGATTGCTAAATCCTCTCTTGGGTTGCAAGAACACTTGATTTCCCTTGAGCTCTTTTGTAGTACAGTGGGAATGCAAGTCAATACTAGCAAGATGAAAGTGGTAATTTTTTCTAGCAAAAGAAAACATAAGCAACATAAGTTCTACTTTGAAGGAAACACTCTTGAAGAAGTGGCAGATTACAAATACCTCGGAATTGACTTCAACAAAAATCTAAGTTGGGAAGGTTGCAGAAAGAAAAGAACTTTGGGAGGTTGGAAAGCGTTCTATGCTTTTCAAAATAGATGTGGAGAAGAAGAGCTATGGGAATTGAAGACTATGCAAACTCTCTTTGGGATTTTAGTGATCCCAGTGGTTCTATATGGTTGTGAAGTGTGGGCCAGTAACACATCTGACTTACAATGGAAACAAATTGAGAAGATTCAAAAACGCTTGATCACAAACAAGTTTAAAATAAAAAGTCCAGTCCCTTATGATATCATGTTGAGTGAAATGGGGTTTCTCCTATTGAAGCAAATGCTATGGTGCATCTCATAAGATATCTAAAACAAATTGAGCAAATGGAAGAGAGTCAGTGGCCTAAGGTCATCTTCAATGACATATTGTGCAAAAGGAAGAAGACGTGGATGAGACAAAATATTAAATGGCTTAGTAAATGGGATATCCACTTGAACAAGTGCCCTACGAACAGTAAAGAGATAAAGGCTTTTGTTATTGATAGGTTCCACAAGAGAACTTGGGATAAAGGGCTCGGGAGAAAGAAAGAGTATTATATTGAAGAGTTTAACCCCAAATACAATCATCATCAAAAAGCAAACATCGGGGCCAATATATCTTGGAGAGCCAAAATGCTTATTGCCCAATTAAGAACCAATTCTCATTAACTCCGTTGTGAAACTGGGTGTTGGAAAAGACCAAAATAAGCTTGGTAAGAAAGGGTGTGTGTGTTCTGCACCTCCGAAAAAGTGGAAATAGAAAATCATTTCATTTTAGAGTGTGAAGCTTTCAAAGAAAACAGGGACAACTATATAAATATCTTGACAACTAACTCTTGGGATAACTTATTCAGTGAGGGGACAGTGGAGAAATTAGGGGAGCTCATCATCAAGTTGAATATGAAAAGGGTTGAACTGCTAAAATCAGTGTGTGATACGGTCTTTCCCGTAGGCTATTGTTAGCCTCATGGACGTTAAAATTACTTCTTCTTCTTCAACGTGTTTCATATTGCGAGCGAAGGACAATCTGGGTGTTTTACAACTCACACGTATTTCGCATGTTCCACGTCTAGTCGGATATTCTTCATTCTTGGACGCAATTGCATTGCCTATCAAATTCCCTCCTTTCCTTAGAGTCAATGAGGTAATGAGAACAGGTCTAAATTTTTTATTATTTGGACTTTTTTCGACAACCATCATCAAAATTTGATTATGTAATTGTTGGTGAAATTGGAATTTTCCATTATTCAAACTGCATTTTTAAATGAACAAATGGATTCATCACCCTAAAAAATCTCTATTGCACTAAAATTGTGCAATCTCAACAACTCAGATCTGCAATTCCAGTAATTCTTTAAAAAATTTGACTAGATTTTAGGCAAAACTGAACAGAAAAATTTGACCAAAAAAAGTTCAAATAGTAGAATGTTTATGCCAAAATAAAATATCCACAAAAGTTCCCTCATCAACAGATCGTTCAACATGTTGCAATTCAATATAATCAAGAATCACAACATAATAAGGATGTCAAGAAACATTTTGAAAAAATCTTGTCACATAAAAACAAGGAAATAAATAGTGTAAAGAATCCTGGTAAAATCCTGCTTATAGAAGTAAAAAAATTAAAACATATGGATATATCAATCTTGAAAGTAGACAAAGAACCATCCATGGATGCAAGTGAATCAATAAAGTTTTTAAAAGTTGAATCTACATATAAAGAGGCTTTAACATAATGCAGAAAAACAAAAAATTAAAGTATAGCTCATAATGAAGTTTTCTAGGATAAGGATCATTAAAAAATTGAAATAAGGAAATAATATGATGAAAAAATGACTTCTATAGATTCAATTATAATTGAAGGTCCATTGGTGGCTTTTGCTTAATCTTTATCTCAATTAAACTATGTTGACAAACCAACAAATACAAAATATTACATATTAACACATAGCACAAATAAATCATGAAAACTATTAAATATGGGATTAAGAAGGATCTATTTACTAAGGTATTGTATTGTCACCCAAATTACAATTGTCATAGCATACAAGAATAAACGTACCAATGTCCAAAATTTCCTAACCAAAGTCAACAATCAACAATGTACTTACATATCGAAGCATCCAAAGATCAATACAACTTGAAGTAAAACACATAGAAGTTTGAATCAAAAATCTTATTATCAAAGTTCCAGAAAGAATCTATTGATTATTTTTTGATGTAAAAATATTTTTCAAGGCTTCTGAAATCATATCACATCATGTTTTCAACCTTATCAAATAGGCCAAAGTTATAAGTAGATGAAGAAGTGTTCTCTACCCATGCTTTGGGAAGAAGGCATTTTAAAGGGGATGACTTGTAGCATACCTAGGGTATATTACCACCACTTATGAATTATTCAATGTATTAACTTTATATAATCTTTGTGTATCTGATTGATTCCCTTCGGAAAATGTTGAAATTACGATATTTCTATGAGATGGGTGGAAAAATAAAATGACTACTAGTTAGATGTTTAGTTGGATAAGGTTTAATTTTCTATGTATATGTCTTTATTTTGACATTTTAACCCAAAAAAAGTAATAGAAAAAACTCAATTATGTCATAGTGACATTTTAACTCAAAAAAAGTAATAGAAAAAACTCAATTATGTCATAAATTTATGAGACTTAGTCTCTATGTTATATGTGAACTCGGTCTATGCATTTTAATTATAAAATTTGCACTTTATCTTTTCTTATATCACTGTGAATAATTTTTAGGTGATTTGGTTAAATTTTCTTTGTTGTTGCTCTTGGTCTTGGTCATATCCTAATATTTTCTTTATTGTTGGTCTTGATGTCTTAATGTTTCCTTTATTGTTGGTCTTGTTTTCTAGTATATACAAAAATCTCATGAGAGCCATTGTAAGGAAGAAAAATGATACTTTGGTATATCTAGGGTACAATTCAGTTTGGGATACATTATAATTCAAGGGAGACCCTTTTGTTGGTTGGTTTCACTAATTCCTATTTGGACGGTGACCTTGATAATTGAAAGTCTACTATAGGTTTTGTTTTATGTCTTGGTTCCAGACCTGTCATTTGGGCTTGTAAGAAACAACATGCCCTTTCTCTTTCTTCAACAAAAGTAGAGTATCGAATAACAATTAGTGTAATTTAATAATCCTTGTGGCTTCCACAAATCCTTTTAGAGTTTGGATTCCAATAGTTGCATTTGATCACATTCTTGTGTGATAATCAGAGTGTCATTCAACTCGCCAAAGATCTAGTTCAACATCAGTGCAACAAACACATTGAGTTACACATGCACTTCACTAGAAAGCTTATTCAGGATCACATGCTTGAAGTGCACTATCACCCCATAGATGATCAAGTTGCAGAAAATTTCATAGTCTCTTACAAAAGTGAAGTTTTCCAAAATTCGATCTATGTTAGGATTTCAATAAATTGTCATTAAGGAGGGAATAGGATTTAATGCAGATCATTCCTTCTCCTATTATGTCACCTTTGTAAATCCTCCAATCCTATTCCAAGTTGTTCTTAAGGGGGGGTGCTATGATATTTAGACACGTAGGAGTTAATTAAGATCAACATGGTCTAATGTGTCCTTAGGTAAATTGTGTTTCTTTAGTGTGCATGGTAATTATATAATGTGATGGTCATGGCTGTGTTCTAGACAAAATAATTTTATGGTTTATCTTATCCTTAATACTAATGACTATATTGATCAGTGGCTTAGCACCTTATTGGTCCATGATCTCTATTTAAAGAGACTAGAGGTCATTTGATGATGATTGATTGTGAGAAACTCATATGTAAATTATTTTCCTTTTGCATTGATGTATTACCTCAAGTGGTTACATTGGCTAAGACTGTGCACTGATTTTTCTCTTTGGGGGTTTTAATCACATAGTATATTGGTGTACTGATATTTGATCTATTTGTGTGAGAAGTTTCCTTAAGGTGTTTGACTTGTGTGGATATAACTTGTTTATTGAACATGATATTTTTTAAAGATTTGTAGTTAATCCACATTCTCCAAGTCCCATTCTTTTTTGGAAGAAATATGATTGGGGAACCACATGATGATGTACTTGGCCTTATGGCTTATTTCTCCAACAATTATTGCAACAACCTCTTCACTTCGTTTGATTCTATTATGGATTTTCTATACAATCTTACATTCGGTAGAGTTCGTTAGTAACTATATATTGTGCTCCACTTCCCTCTTTAGTGGCATTCCTTTTAAATCTTGGAACACTTCTTTATATGCTTGCAATATCTCTCTCTACCAACACTTCATTTATTTCACGCATCCTTCAAAGGATGCCTTCACACATGTGGAATTAGTGTCCTTTTGATCACATCTCAAGAAAATAAGTACACACTATTCTTGGTTGAGTTGATCAATCTCTTAGCTTGGTGTGCACTCACCATGGAGATCTTACACTTCCCCTTGTGCACAACTGATTTAACATCCTTGATTAGACAATATTTATTGGCCCTTCTCATGAAGGTAGCATCCCTCATATACATATAGGGGCTACCAAACACTACACCATAGAAATCAAGATGCACTACATTGACTTCTATTTCATCCATAAAATTTGCACTAATAGAAAAAATATAAGTTTACACTGCTTGGTAACTTTTAACTCTATATATTTATTCACCCAACCCAAAGCATATGGATGAGGGTGATCATGCATCTCTAAACCAAGTTTACTTACTAGGCCCTTTGCGATGAGGTTCTCCTATGAACTAGAATTGAATAAAGCATCTACCTAGTTCCTCTTTATATGAATGTTGATATGGAACAACTTTGTCATCTCATTCTCCTCTTTGGGATGGTGGATACTCCGGTTCACCTCCTTCTACACTATTGTGTAGACAATATTTTCATCCATATTTGAGTTTATTTCTTTCACATTTCTTGCTTTACATTAGAGGATTCTTCTTCTTCGAATTCTCCTGCTTGTGGCTCCTAGTATTCAACTCTGGATGAAGTTTCCAACATTTTTCTTTTATGTGAGAATAAATATTACAATGTTCATAGTGGTTATGAGGGTCCTTGCACACATGTGCAATGGAAAACTTATTTTTATTTTTCCCTTTCCCTTCTTCTTCTCACCCTTATTGGAAGCTCCATGTTGGATTGTTTGCTTTGAACCATTTGGTTTCCCCTTCTTCTGGTCATATTCAATGTACTAGGCCTGTACGCAGGGTTCATCTATGGTCTAGGCATTAAATAGCATAAATTTCCTTCCTATGTGACTATGAAGACCCCCAGGTACTTGATGACCACATATGGGTCCAGAGGATTTATTCCCAACTGGATGGATTTCTTCTGGAACTCTGTAATCTACTTTTGTACACTCTATCCTTGTGTTTGTTGGTAATAGTCCAGAGGATTTATTCCCAACTAGATGGATTTCTTCTGGAACTCTGTAATCTACTTTTGCACACTCTATCCTTGTGTTTGTTGGTAATAGTGCCACTAAATCCTCTAGTCCTCTTCATACCCGATAGAGTAAAACTGGGACTTGACAAGGTCTTTGGATACCTCCCATTTAATTATTGGTGGTTATCCCCCTAACCTGAGGGCCTTGGCGTGTCCTTCTAGATTTAGTATATCAAAAGCTATTTTTTACTCGTGTACATTATGCATATTGAAATAGACTTCTAGTTGTTGCAATCAGTGAAGAAAAATGGTTACTGGAGTCACCTTTTTTGGGTTTTGATTCTTTCTTCTCTTTCCTCCACTCACGATTTTCTATTTTCTCATGAGATTCATGCTTCTTTGAAAAGGGGTCGATATTCTTCTCAAGAGTGGCCATGAGCATTTATAATATCAAATACCTAAGCTTCCAACTTCGTGAATCTCTTTTTGTTTTCATTGATGGGTCTTTCCTAGTGCTCTTCATCCATTCCTATAGATTGTAGTTGCTTCTTAACCCTTCTTGTGCCAATCTCGATATCAATAGGGTACAACCCTCCCATGGATTTGGATTTCCTAAGTTGAGTAAGCATACATTGTACCTCAAACCATCAAATGATGAAATAAACCTTCTTTGATACCGATATAATTTTTAAACTTCCTTGGTATTCCAATTGTTAACTCACCAAGATAGCTCTAAACTTAAAATGGCTATAGTAAGAATATGCTTGAATGCGTGACTATATTTTTGTATTTCTTAATACTTAAACAAAAATAAAAAAAGTACCATTTGGATTCTTTAACTACTATGATATATGACATAGAGTACAATAGCAAGACACACACAATGTAACACAAATATTTACCCTAGAAACCCATACGGGAAAACCAACATTCAATGAAGGATTATTCCCTATGTCTTCTTATATTATGGAGATTACAATATAGAATACAAAGCTTTCCAAGCTTATTATGAAGCTATGAGACATTATGATCTTCTACAATCCTCCAAAATATTCTCTTGTCTTTCTTCTACGTTAGTACCTCCTCCACAATCCTAATCATACCATGGTTCTTCTATGTTAGTACCTCCTCCATAGTCCTACTCATACCATGGAACAACAAACAACTAATGAAAAAGTGAATGCTCTTACCTCCCTTTTCTATGTTTTTGATATCTAGAATTAGGGTTAGGGCTAGGTTTAGGGTTTTGAAACCCTCTTGGAACCTTCATGATGCTTCTAGAACTCCCTATTGGATTCCCCCACATTACTAACTACCGATATTCGAATTATGGTGAGTTTCTATGGTCCCCACTTGAACACGTGGGAAAATTTGTGTTGTTACATTTTGATGGCCCAAACTTTCTCATACAAACTCCATTTTAAGCACACAGTAGCTTGTTGGAAAGGTCTTGATGAGAAGAATAAATGTTGTCAAGGGTTAGGCATGCTTCTGGAAACTCAAAGTTGTTGTAGGCCCAAAAAACATTGTTCAGGGCCTAAAATATGCATTGGAAGTTGATGACATGAATTTGACAAAATGAACACCAACTTTGAGATATCCCAAATTTTAATATAACTCATTTAGAGCATCAATAAATTCATATGGTATCTATATAAATCCATTTTGGATCAATTTTAAAAAACAACAATCAATGTTATTGCAATAAAGATCATTGGGAACATCCTATACAAAGGGAGCTACCAACATTATCCATAACTTGATAAGCACCCTTCATTCTCATCTACACCGCCCAGGATAAAACAAATCAATTGGGGCGTATAATGACTAAACCCTACCTAAAAAAATGCTATCATTATCTCGTAGCACATGTTTGAACTAACATCGTAGAATGAAAACATAATTGTCTCAACTTTAGAGATGAAATTGGAAAAAGGATGCAACTGGATAACACTGCATTCATGACCAACAATGAAACTGCAAAAAAAATTGACTCATTCTTATCCGTTACCTTCCTTTGTTCGGTAACAATGATTGTATCCTACTTCAATCTTTGCAACTCCCAACGAAAGTAATCCCTCAATAACACTATCACTAACTTGAATCTAAGCTCTTAAATATGAGATAATATACCTCGTCACAAAGGAAGTAATATGTTTCCCACCATGACAAGGTCTTTTACGTCTCCTCTAATAGTTCTCATCACTTACTCAAATATAATTTATGGCACAAGTTTTGATTACCACATAAACCATGGCTTAAATTACACTAGGAGGAGGGATAAGATGGCCCTACCATTGGCATATTATACTTGTGACTAAAGTATGTTAGGAAAGAAGGCCTCACAAAATCTAGAAATCCCCTCCCATGTGGCAAGGAATGGATTCTATGACTTCACCGATGTGGTAGTGCTTTCAATCCCACACATGCTCCCATATTTGAAATAAATATTCCATTGTGCATAATATCATTTCCCAATAACATAAAAGAATTGGGTGTGATGATGTAAGTGTCTAACTAACTCTTGAGGTCGTGGCCTACTTATAAAAGGTTTCACTATTTATGATAATATATAAGGTTGTTTTATGCTCATTGTGTTAATTTAACATAAAGTTTTTTTTTGTTTTTTGAAATTTTTTGTTATTTAAATAAGTTTAATTTATTGTCACACATTTAAGTGAAGATTTAGGTTTGTTAATATTTTCTAGAATTTTTATTAATAATATTTAATATAATCAATAACTATATTTAACAGCCTAGAAAATGAAAACTTCATATACGCACTGGTATGGATTCATCTCTATTCCTTACCTCAAGAGTTTTGGTTAGAAGAAATTTTACTAGGCATAGGCAACATCCTGGGTAAATATGTAAAATCTTTTGAATCTACCAAACAAATAAAATACATCTCTTATACAAGGATCTATGTCTATATGAACATCTCCAAAGCTCTTCCAGGTACAGTTACCTTAGAATACCAAGACGAGGAATGGGCCCAAACCATAGACTATGAACACATTCCTTTTAGATGTCGAAAATGCCATGAACATGGACACCTTTTCAGAGACTTCCCTCTCAACACCCCCCCCAAAGGGAAGCTGAAGAGAAAACAAAGGAAGGATTCACCCAGGTGCAAAATCGAAGGAGACAAGCGCAAAAGAATCCCACTACCAACAATGGAAAAAATAACCCAAATAATAATTCTTTTGAAGCCCTTAACCGCCTCCCAGAGGTAGAAGAAGTGGAAAACGCCCATAAGGCTGTGGAAACAGATCCCAACAAGCACAAGGAAGACCAACCATCACAGAGTATCAAACCCCAACAAACCAAGTAGATCCACAGACTCACCCAGAATTAGGGAAGGAACTAGAAAGAGAGGAAGACACAGTCATGGAAATGGATGAGCAAGACCTAGCATAAATCGAACTAGACAGGTTAGAAGAACCACTCAACAAGAAGGATCTTCAAACCTTACCAGAGGACCAACTCAGGAAAGTTCACAAAGTATTTCTGGACTCATCAACAGGGGCTACATCAAGGTTAGGGATCAACACAGACCCAAACCAAGATCCAAGAAAAAACCCAAAAGAAAACAAGTGACAAGGCAGAAAATCGACTCATCAACTATTAAAGGAAGCGGGAAACTATATGATCAACTCGAGACAGATTCACAAGATCTAAGAGAGCTCCTTTTCCCACCCACCTAATTGTTAACTATGAAGATCCTGACCTGGAATATCAGAGTCCTAAATCGAAGATCTAAACAAAGGACTCTCTGAAACTGTATCAAAATGGAAGACCCTGATATATTCCTGATACAAGAGACAAAATGTGCAGGGCAAACTGCAGAAGATATCATCAAAAGATGTTGGTGTAATTTCAAATCCTATCAAATGGACTCAAAAGGGGCTTCAAGAGGCCTAGCCATCCTATGGAATCCTGCCACAGTCATCCTTGATCAAGGCTTCTCCACTCAGTGCACCATCACATCGCACTAGAGAGCCATCGACTTGGACAAGGAAGGAATGATCACAAATGTCTATGGACCACAGAACAACCAAGACAAAGACCTCTTTCTTCAAAACCTAGCTTACCTAGGTTCCTTAGTAGAGGGAAAGTGATCGATAATAGGGGGAGACTTCAACATGATTCTCACACTTGAGGAGAAGAGAGGGGGGAAGAAGCGCCTGGAGAAGGATAGTGCAAAATTCCAGGAACTCATAGAGAACCTCAGACTGGTAGACATCGAGAACAGTAATGGCACCTACACCTGGACTAACAAAATATCAGGACACCACCAAATAGAATGAAGGCTTGATCACTTCCTCATCTCGAAAACTCTCCTCTTGGAAGGCCCCCCAGTAGACTCCAACATCCTCCCGAAGGCAGGTTCAGACCACTGGCCGGTTCAGCTCTGGGTTGACACTATTGCCACCCCCAAGCTTAAACCCTTTAGATTTGAAATTTTTTGGCTCTCCCATCCAAACTTCCAGGATTTAGCCCGTCGTTGGTGGAGCACTTCGGAATCACATATGGGTACAAAAATGTATTGCTTCCAACAAAAACTCAAACATTTTAAACAACAAGTGCGAAAATGTAACAAAGAGGGCTTTGGGAATATTTTCCAGGAGAGGAAATTACTGGAACAAAAACTAGAGAACCTCCAGGCACAATTCATTCAAGAAGGATACACAATCACCCAGCAGCAGGAGGAAAGTGAACTCAAAAGGCAACTAGAAGAAAGACACAAGCAAGAAGAGATCCTGTGGAGATAGAAATCTCGGGTTCAATGGCTCAAAGAAGGAGAGAAGAAAACCAAAATCTTGCACCGTTCTATGATCCACATACACCTTATCAATCACATAACGAAGTTGGATGACTCGCAAGGCAACACCATGTTAAATCATCAGGAAATAATGCATGAGCTGACAAAATTCTACAAGGATCTCCTCTCAGAACCCTAGGTGGATCGCACCTCAGCAATAGAGTAGGTGATCCAAAACATCCCAACTATAATCACCTAGGAACATAATGAGGCTCTCATGACACCAATAACGCAAGAAGAAGTGGATCATGCTATTCAGGAGTTACCCATAGGAAAGGTTCTAGGTCCAGATGGTTTTACAACAAACTTCTTCCACTCTTGTTGGCTAATGTTAAGGGAGGAAGTGTGGCAGCTGGTGGAGGAATCACGCAGTTTAGGAAAAGTTCTTCCAGCACTAAATGCAACTTTCCTCACCCTAGTACCCAAAGAAGAAAGACTCACAAACCCGAGGAACTTCAAACCCATAGCTCTTTGCAATGTGATCTACAAAATCATTTCCAAGGTCATAGCTCTAAGACTCAAGCCAATTCTACCCTTCATCATCTCCAAGGAGCAATCAGGATATGTCGAAGCAAGGAAAATCATGGATAGTGTCATTCTTGTCCATGAAATCATTCACTTGCTCAAAAACACTCACACTCCATGTATGCTTCTAAAACTTGACCTTTCAAAAGATTTTGACAAATTAAGCTGGCAATATATGAAAGCGCTCCTATTGGCTTTCAGTTTCAACAGGGATTGGGTCTCCTGGATAATGAACCTCATTTCCTCAACCTTCTTCTCAATCCTCGTCAATGGTGTCCCCTCTCAACCCTTCTCCCCCTCAAGAGGGATGAGGCAAGGCGACCCTCTCTCCCCTTTTCTTTTTTTCATAATGGTTGAAGGACTAGGACGCTATATCAAGGACTCAATTCAAAATGGATCCCTCCAAGGCCTCCCTCTTCACAGATTACAACTGACAACCTCCCATAGCCAATTTGTCGATGACTTGCTACTAATGAATACCCCCACCGTGCAAGAAGCAATCAAACTAAGCTCCATCCTCTCTGATTTTAGTGAAGCCTCTGACACCACCTTTAATCTGGCCAAATCACAGCTCTTCTTTTTCAATACTCCTGTGGCAATCCAACATCACCTTTCTCAAATTCTGAATACCCCTGTTTGCATTCTACCCTCTCTCTACCCGAGACTCCCTCTTTCTAACTCAACAGCCAGAAACATCTTCTGGGACTCTCTCCTACTCTCCATCACCAACCGTCTCAACAACTGGACCTTTCGCTCCCTCAACTTTCCAACAAGAATCGTTCTCTTAAAGTCAGTCCTCCAAGCCATCCCAAATTACCTCTTCTCATCCCTAACTGCCCCCCAATCAGTCATAAAGAAAATACAGAATTTGCAAAGAAACTTTCTATGGCATGGACACAACCCGAACAAAAAATGGGCCTTAGTCAGCTGGGACAAAGTCTGCAAGTCGAAATCTTCAGGTGGTTTGGGCCTCCGGGACCTTAGTAAATTAAATAACACCATGGGAGAAAGAATTTGGTGGAGATGGCTTAAAACTCCAACAGAGCTCTGGGAAAAACTCTGGAAATGCAAATATGCCCCAAATACGCACCAAAGTCAACTTATAAGAATGCGGGGGAAAATTCAGGGCTCCAACATCCGGAATGCGGCCTGGAAAAATCGACCACTCATATAGGAACATGATTTTTGGGAAGTTCGCAATGGTGTGAGTGCCCTATTCTGGACGGATTCCTGGAAGCAAATGCCACCCCTACGACTGGAACAAAATTTACAACCCTACAAAAATCACATTCAATATCTTGCCACTCTCAAAGTGGCAGATTTGTAGACAAAAATCCCCAGCGACTCTCCCTGGCGAAGTTGGAAATCAACTCATCAGAAACTCCAACTGGCAATGATCTGTGACCTACAATACTGGAAACAAGCTACAACCCAAAGGAGAATCAGGAAAAGCACAGACCTAAACATTCTTAGATGGGGATACACACCTCATGGAAGCTTCACACTCAAGGAGGGCTACATTCTTCAAGAGAATTTCCATAACCTTCAGAAAGACAACATCTGGACAAAAATATGGAAATCAAAACTCTGGCCCAAATATCTACTTTCCTCAAGCTTCTACTACAAAACAAGATCTTAACTTGGGACAACCTCCAAAGACGAGGTTTCATTAGCTCCTCGGTCTGCCATCTCTGTCATCTCTAGGTTGAAACCATGGAGCACCTCCTAAATAACTGTCTACCCAGTGAGAACATCTGGAACCAGGCCACTCAGTTCATGAGAAGAACCAAACGAGTTAAAAATAGCATCATAAGCAGCATCAGGGATTGAGGCCTCGATCCCTTCAAAATTCCTATATTGAATAGAGCCTGGAAACTCTTACCAGGATTCATAGTGTGGAAACTATGGAAAGAGAGGAACAAAAGAATCTTTCATTCCCAGCCATCTCCTCCTACCCTCCTCTGGAATACAATCCTCCTACATCTCCAGGAAACTCTTCAGCTACATTTATAGATCAATGAAGACTTCCCCACTGAACCAGATGAGCTCTCGATCCTCAACTCCCGTGCTTCTCGTTTTCACACTCCACCCC
>ML826350.1:13918-38172 GCA_009831015.1 Picea engelmannii | reverse complement strand
TATATATATATATATAGTTTGAGTGAGTCTAATGGTTAAGAATATGTGTTTCCTCCTAAGAGGTCACAAGTTCAAATCCAAAGAGGGGTAGGGTATGTATACCTCCGTAGACTTTACCAGTGAAATCGTTAGGCGTCGCACAAACAAAGGGGTCTCATACACTAGTTTGATGTCTGGCTTTGCCATGACCTTAAAAATAGATTATTTATTTATTTTTATTTTTTTTAAGTAAAAAAAGCAGATCCTATTATATAAATATTTCAAAATTACACCATGACATGGAGGTGCCAACTGTCCCGCCTGTGAAGGAAACCAAGACAGCTGGCCAGTCCAAACTAGCATGCAAACTCGGGATATTGTTCTTCCACCCTACCCGAAGGAAACCAGGGTGCATGTCCAGTTTCAACATTAGTCTGATCATGCCTATGCTATTGCTACCATTGCTATGAGCTAGAAGAGCTACAGCTCTGATAAACATCAAAAGAAAAGAAAGAGTTTTGAGCAGTGTTGAATAGGAGAACCTATTAACTGGTGTCCTCGCGGTCGTCCTTCTCCTTGCCTCGTCTAACAGGAATGGTATAAATCTGAGCACAGGTGGGGCATTTTCGCCTTGGGGTGGCGCTGGATTAGGCGGCATACAACATGTCTAGGCGTTGGTTTATGCTGACAACTCTAAAGATTTGGTCGTCCACCATGCTGCGGACCTCGAAAATCAGATTCAGGTGCTCCAGGAGAAGAAGTGGTGGCTGGGGTTGCGATTTGTGCTCGTCGTCCTGCTCCTGGTGTGCTTGCTGCTCTCGCTGCGGCCTCAATTCACCAGGAGCCTTGCAGATGTTCTCCTTGTTGCCTTCCGGCAACTCTTCCTCTACCAGACAAGTGGCGAATTCCTCAATTGGAGTGTCGTTGGGACCGTGTACTGCTCGTGGGTTGGGAGGCAGTGCGTCTGCTCCAAAACACGCAGGGGCGTTCCAGTTGTCCGGGACCGTGAACATGAGACTTTCGAAAAAAAATTGGGGGAGTTCCTTCGAAGGAATCTCCTCAACATACGTTCTGGGGGGCGATTATGTTTCTTTGGACTCCTTGTGTCTCTTTCGCTTGGCTAAAACTAGAGCTCGCTCAAACTTCTTATGCCTCTTCCGTCGTGTGTCAGTTGCATACCACCCTGCGCCTCTGCGAGGCCTTCCCCTTGCTCGTGGCATGTTCAGAACAAGAACGAGAGCCGGAATGCCCCCTGTGCTGTTGTTCTCGCTCGGCTCTGTAACCTTACAATACATCCCAAAGCCACCGGGAAAGCTGATAAGGGAGAAAATGGTGGCTATAGCCAATAAGGCTGCGGTCTTAATGCTCTGGCTGGCCGGTCTACTCGCGTGAGTGAGAGGCCTCATCAAAAGGTGGAGGTCGGCTGAGTTGATGCCCCTCATGACTAACAGGGATATGAGGGCGGATGGCCACCATTAATGGCCCCTCCTGGTGCTACTCCACGTACCCACCCTGCTCCGCGTGGCACCCCATCCGAGGGACCTTAAAAATAGATTATTATTATTATTATATATGTTTTTATGTATTATCCTAGTTTTTTTTTGTTTGTTTAAGTTTTATATTTTATTATATTATTTGTTTTTATGTATTATCTTAGTTTAAGTTGTATATTTTATTATACTCTTTTATTTTTAATATAATATTGATTTATTATATCACAAAACTTGTATTTATTTTAATATTATAGTGAATTTCAACTATTATTATTATTAATAAGATATATTTGTTTGTATTATATATTTATATTTGTATATAATATTTTTGTTTTTATTTGTATTTTGTATATATAATATTATATAAATTGTATTTATATTTATATATAAAATTTATGTATTTTTGGTTGATTGTATTTATATTTTGTATTTTTTTTTTATAATTATTTTATGTAATTAATTATATATATATTAAGTATATATGGTTATATGTTAATTCAATATGTATTTAATATATTCTTATATATTTATATAAAAATATATAAATTTATTATGGAAGTTATAATACGTTAACATTTGTTATTGATTGTATATTGTGTATTTATGTTGTGATTTACATGTTGGAATGTTTAATAGTACTGGGAGGGGAGGCGAGGGGACGAATGCTCAATAGTACTGAGGGGAGGGGAGTGGAGGGGCATATTAGTACTTATAATTGTAGGCATTTATATCAGAGATATATTCATCATAATCAACACATTACATAGACAAAAGTGAAAGCCTTGAAAGTATTTTATAGATAAATGTCAATTTGTGGACAAATAATTTTTAGTGAGGACATCAATCCTCTTATGAGCACCAACTCATAATTCAGACACTAACTTGTAAATAGGCGAAGACACCAATCCTCTTATGAACACCAACTCATAAACCAGGAACCAATTTGCAAATAGAAGAGGACACCAATCCTCTGTAGGCACCAACCTACAAATAGGCACCAACCTGCATTTTCTTTTATGATATGAAATTTCCTAAAAAATAATTCTGTCTGAAATCGACCTTAAGCCACAACAAATAACTTCACAGAATATTCGGTCTTCTTTTCTTCTCCATGAGGTTTATGGGATATGAACTCTGCTCCACTTCCTCATTGTTTTAGAGTCACAAATTCCTCCCACACTAATTTCACAAGTGCTCTTTTTCATTCTTATATACAGTGTGTTTGATCTGAATACAATACGTCCATGAGGTCGGCTTCAAATCTATTGCTTCTTCCTCAAAATCGGGTTCTAACATATTTTCCTTTCACTTGATCTGCTAACAAGCCACATAGCACAGTTTTGATGCTCAACAACAGTTAGATCTCATCCTTGATTTAATCTTGTCCGTTGATTTTTTTGCTAGCGACCAGGGCACTCAATATATCTTTCACACTCAGTCACCGTCCGATCTGGATCTCCATGAAATTTCAACCGTTGATTTGTGATTGGGACCACCAACCCTGTCAAATGCTTGGGACCTCAATGCACATCCACCGTTAGATATGGTCTAGACTTGATCTCGTTTGTTGATCATTTCCTTGATATCAGGCTCATTGAGACACCAAAACACTTAACACTACGTTGAAGCATAATAATTGTTAGATCATTGATCAATAGTTATTGTTGGTTTTGAGAGTCCTCATCATCGGTGTACCTCATAATCCACTCCAATTGACATGGCTTCTTAGACTGATGTAGCTACTGATGTGATTACTTATGCGGATGTGGCATTGACGCCATGCTGACATCATCACTTACTTTAGCTCTTTTTTCATACCCTTTGTTGACTTGGCACTCTGACACGTGGCCACTGTTGGATGAAGCCTATTCCAACACTTCGATGCAAAAGCATAAAATACTATTCCTTTTTCGATATCATCGGAGCTTATCAATCGATGTTTAGAAGATTGGGAAAGTTTCACAGCTTTGATAAGAGGAGTATTGAAGAATATTCCTTTTTCGATACTGTTAGAGCTTATCAATCGACATTCAAAAGATTGGGAAAGTTTCACAACTCTGATAAGAGAGGTATCGAAGAATATTCCATTGCAACCTTGATTTACGTGTCAACACCTTTGAGCCTTAACTCCGACCGCGTGGATAATTTTGTTCGTTCGTTTTGAGTCATATCTCCTCGAGGTTATTGTTGGTTCTCGGAGTCCTCATCATTGGAGTACCTCACAATCAACTCCAATATGACGTGGCTGCTTAGACTTATGTAGCTACTGATGTGGCTACTTATGTTGATGTGGCATTGACGCCATGATGATGTCATCACTTACTTTAGCTCTTCTTTGTACACTTTGTTGACTTGGCACTCTAACACATGGCCATCGTTGGACGAAGCCTATTCCAATGCTTTGATGTAAAAGCATCAAAGAATATTCCTTTTTTGATACCGTCGGAGCTTATCAATCGACATTCAAAAGATTGGAAAACTTTCACAGCTTCGATAAGAAGGGTATCAAAGAATATTCCTTTTTTGATATTGTCGGAGCTTATCAATAGACTTTTAGAAGATTGAGAAAGTTTCACGGCTTTGATAAGAGGGGTATCAAAGAATATTCCATCACAACCTTGATTTACGTGTCGACACCTTTGAGCCTTAACTCCAACCACGTGGATAAATTATGTTCATCCGTTTCGAGTCAGATCTCTTCGAGGTCTCCTCTGATGAATTGCCAGATTTCATTCGTGAAGTATTCCTAACCTATACTTTGACCAATAAGTTGTCGCTACGTGTCGTTAAAATTCACTTCCACTACGTCATGTCTTTGTGAGATGAATTACACGTGTTTGCCACATGCCACATTCACATTTGTGGATCCAATTGCCACGTGTTCTTGCCAACCGCCACGTGTGTGTTCCAGAGCCGTCGATCTATTTCCCTTTGAATAAATCTTAGCCGTTGGTCGGTGTCGCACTCAACCGTTGAGCTGGATCATTCCAAACAAATCTAGATCGTTTGTCGAAGTTTCTCTTACATCAATCTGGATCGTTGGTTGGACTTCTCTTCGTCAGAGTATCCTTTCAACTCCGAGTACCTAACTCCGAAAGTGTTTTACCATTGTTTCAGACTTTGAATGAAAATTGATGTTGGCAGTCAATTTGGATAGACCTCTATTCAAGATTTAATCTCGTTCTTCCATTATTAACCTACAAATGAAGACTCTGGGAATTATAATTGACGATCACGATCGACTGTAAATCTTGATCCAATGGTCACTGTTCTTCGACGCCTGCAAAGGAAATCTAACCTCTACTCCTTGATTTTGCTCTGAATCACCTCACCATTCAACTGTCACACGGTCCTTATCTATCTCAAGTTTGGTTCATTAATTCTTCAATCTACAATTCTTGATTCGATCTTAACCATCGATCTCTTGTGATCAACAATCATGATCCTTAGACTTGGCATCACATTATTCATGTCTTCATCAACAACAATGGTCAGTCTCCCCTTGCTTATGACATCCAAGGCTTTCTAAATTTGACATCAATGACAATACAATTTCCAACAATATCCCCCTTTGTCATCGATGTCATCACATATTCTTAAACTAGTCTATGTAAGTCTCCTCTGTCTACAAGTCTCCCACTGTCTTGTTTCTCTTCCCCTTTGACATCAATGGAAAAGGGTTTCTATATTTGGAAATTTCTTTAATGACATCCAAGGCTTTCTACATTTGACATCAATGACAATACAATTTCCAACAATCTCCCCCTTTGTCATCGATGTCATCACATATTCTTAAACTAGTCTATGTAAGTCTCCTCTGTCTACAAGTCTCCCACTGTCTTGTTTCTCTCCCCCTTTGACATCAATGGAAAATGGTTTCTATATTTGGAAATTTATTTATTGACGCTAGCAATCTTATTGTCTTTTTGTAGCTCCCCCTAACACGACACTCTTCATTTTTTTTTACAATGTGCAACCATATGCACTCTCCCCCTGAGATTTTGGTTCCATTGAACTCCCAACAACTTTCAGTTGAAGCTTTCACTGAGAAATGAGAATGACTCCCATTTTCTGTTTGAGATACTCAAATGTATATCTAGGTAGGGGTTTGGTAAAAATATCTGCAATTTGTTCCTTGGTAGGAACATACTCCAACTTGACAGTCTTATCATTCACCTGTTCCCTCAGAAAATGATATTTGATTGGGATATGTTTTGTCTTTGAGTGCATTACTAGGTTCTTGGAAATACTTATGGCACTGGTGTTGTCACATACTATAGAAATTGGATGCTTGCATTCTACCTTCATATCTTGCAGTGCTTGCTTCATACAAAGGATTTGTGTGCAACAAGATGTTGCTACAATGTACTTTGTTTCTGACGTGGATAAGGAGATTGAAGATTGTTTCTTGCTTAACTAAGATATTGAACAACTGCCCAAGAAGAATGCTCCACCACTTGTGCTTTTCTTATCATCGACACTGCCTGCCCAATTTGCATTAGTGTATGTTGTTGGAGTAAAATTCTCTCCTTTTAGATACCACAGTCCAAAATCCATTGTGCTCTTCGAGTATCTGAGAATACTTTTAACTTCCATACCATGTGATTCTTTTGGTGCAGATTGAAATCTTGCAACCAATCCAACAAATTGCATAACATCAGGCGTTGATGTAGTTACATATAAAAGGCTACCAATCATTGATCTATACATGGTGTGATCTGTTTATGGTGATTCATCATCCTTACTTTGCCTGCACTCTATTATCATGGGAGTATTGACAGGCTTGCAATCTTCCATATTGAACTTCTTTAACATCTCCTTAATGTATTTTTTCTGAGAAATGAATATGCCTTTATTTGACCGAGGGATTTGCAGAAGGACAACTCTCCAAAAATGGACATCTCAAATTATTTTTGCAAGTTCTTTGAGAACCTTTGACTCAGATCATTAGAGTCACTTCCAAAGATGATATCGTCTACAAAGACCACAATGATAATTATATTTTCATTTTCTTCTTTGATGTAAATATTATTTTTTGCAGTTCCTCTCTTGTAGCCTTGCTATTGTAGGTACTTATCAAGCCTCGAATACTAAGCTCTAGGTGCTTGCTTTAGACCATAGAGGGATTTCTTCAATTTGCACACATAATCTTGTTTGTCTGTCACCTGAAATCCCTCAGGTTGTTCAATGAATACTTCTTCTTCCAAATTTCCATTTAGAAATGCAAATTTAACATCCATTTGATAGACTTTGTTACTCTTGTAGCTTGCAAATGCCAGAAATATTCTAACGACTTCTAGTCTGGCTACTGGAAAAAAAGTTTCATCAAAGTCTACCCCTTCAACTTGAGCATATCCTTTACATATAAGCCTTTCCTTATTTCTCACTACTTGTCAATCCTCATTTAGTTTGTTCCTAAAAACCCACTTGGTGCCAACTACATTCTTGTCTTTTGGTCTTGGAACTAACTCCCAAATTTCGTTTTTCTCAATTTGATCTAATTCTTCATTCATAGCATTAACCCAGTTTTTATCTCTACTAGCTTCCTCAAAGTTCTTGGGTTCTATTTTAGATAGTAAAGACATATTTTGTATGTGTTGGTGATCTTATCAAATGTCTTCTTGTTTGGACACCTTTGTTGTTCTCTCCAAGAGCCAGTTCTTTAGGGTGGTTCTTTTGAACATACCTTGAGGGAGTCTTTGTGTCTTATCTAGGTGATTCCTCTTCTTCTTCTGCATTATCTTCTTCATTGTCTTTCTCTTCTTCTTCTTCTTCTACATTATCTTCCACATTGTCTTTCTCTTCTTCACTGTAGGTTGTTATTGTTGGCTGGTCATTTGTTTGCATCTTGACCCTTTCAGGCTTTTCATCATCCACTCTCACATTTGCATTTTCAACAATTTTATCTAATCTCATATTTAAACAACTATAAGGTTTTCTTTGAGATGAATAACCAAGGAAAATACCTTCATCAGATATGGAGTCAAATTTTCCAAGGTTATCATCATCTCTCTTTATGTAGCATTTTCTTCCAAAGACCTTAAGGTGTTTGACATTAGTTGGCCTGACTGTCTACAATTCATATGGAGTTTTGTCACTGTTAGCTCAGAGTTGTGCTCTGTTCATAATATAGACAACTGTGTAGACTGCATCCCTCCAAAATATATCTGATGGTTTAGCTTGATTTAATATTGTTCTTGCCATTTCTTGCACAGTCCCGTTCTTCCTTTCAACCACTCCATTTTGTTGTGGAGTTCTTGCAGTTGAGAAGTGTCTTCTTATCCCATGATCTTCACATAATTCATTAAACTGATCTTATGTGAATTCTTCTCCATTATTTGATCTCAAACATTTTATCTTCAAGTCTATTTCATTTTCAACTAATGCTTTGAATGCTTTAAATTTCCCAAAGGCTTCTTATTTATGTTTGAAGAAGACTACCCAAGTCATTCTTGTGTAATCATCAATGAGCAACATGAAGTTGGCCCACAGAGATCAATGTGGATGAGTTCTAATGGTTTTGATGTTGAATATTCCTTGGTTCTGAATCTCACTCTAGTTTGTTTCCCATGTTGACAATGTTTACAAATTGGGTTTGAGGGCTTGATGATTTTGACCTGCCTCTTACTGCCTGATGGTTACTGGCCTTAACTAACTTGTCAAAACTTAAATGTCCCATTCTCTTATTCCATGACCAACTTTCATCTATCTGTCCCACACAACTTCTTTTCCAATTTTTTTATTATAATGTATACATTGTTTGGAGTTCTGATTGTTGTTGTTGCCAGTGTCTTCTTTTCTTATTCTGCATTCCCGAGAGTTAAACAAGAGTGTGTGTCCTTGGTCACACAACTGACTGACACTTAGAAGGTCATGCTTTAAATATTCAACTAGCAAAACACTTTCTGTTGTGGCCTTATGAATTCCAAGGCTGACTTTACCTTTCCCAATTATCTTGGCAGATTTATTGTTTCCAAATGAAACATTTCCTACCTTCTCTCTCTTTAGATTAAGGAATTTGTTTTCATCACCAGTCATATGCCTTGAACATCCATTTCCTATGTACTGATAACTTTCTTTGTCTTGATCATGCATTCCTAAATCACATTCTTCCTGAGAGTTCCTTTCTTGTTTATTCTTCTAGACTTTGGTGGTATTGTTGATAGCAATGTGTTTTTCAATAGGGTCTCGTGTCCAACTGATGCAATCTTGAGCTTTATGGCCAAAATTGTGGCATTTATAACATTCAATATCATAGTTAAACAGTGGAGCGAATGAATTCTTGTTTCTGTTGTCAACAAGATTTTTGAGTTTGTTGTTTGCATAATTATTTCTTGGAGCATTGTAGATGCCTCCATTTATTCTTTGGTCATTTCTTGGATATGCTCTGCAGACTATTACCTTATGTCCAAAATTGTTGCATGAAAAATAGTTACCAAGAAAGAGATATTCATACATGTTCATAGTAGGTCTTCTTGGTGTCATCACCTTTCTGAATTCATTCTTCCTGTGAAGGATAACTAGCTTTTACTGGTTAGGGTTTGCTTCATTGGTGTTGTCATTACGTTCAATGGGATTGATCAGGGCTGTAGCATAATTCTTGGGTTCTTCCTTAGTTTTCTGTAATGTGTGGTTGGGATTGTAACCAAGTCTAGTTATGTGAAATGGTGATCTTTGGTTATTGAGCATATTGTCTAATATCATGGAACTTTGTTCAAATTTTTTATTTTTGTTCAACTTAGCTATAAGTACATTGATTTCCTTCATTAGGGCAACCTTTCATTTTTCAAGTTTCTCACAATCTTCCTCTTTGTTCTGTAGTCGACTCATTATATTTTCTTCAACTTTCTTCTGTTCTTCTAGTTGAGAAACCAGATCAGAATTATGTGACAATTATTTCTTCAACTGTTTATTCTTTCTTCTAAGCCTTTTTATTTCATCTAGGGTACATATGGATTCTCCTTCAATATCAACAACCACATCTTCATTTTCTCCAATCTCTGGGATGTTGTTATTGTCTTCATCTTCATTGGACTCTATTTCTTGGGCCATGAACAAAACATCTCCTTCAATCTCTTCATCACTTTTAGAAGATAAGTAGTTGTTCTCTTTGTAATATAGATTCCTCTTTTGCTTCTAAAAGTATTTGTTCCTTTGAGTTTTACCCTTTCTTCTTTCTTTAGAGTTAAAATCGTCCTTATCTTTATTGTCCCTATTTTTATTATGAGGGCATTTGGCAACAAAGTGTCCTACTTCACCACAATTAAAACATTTGAAAGGAAACTTACATTTATATTTTTTGGTTCCTCTTTGGAGCCTTGTCACAAAGTTGGTTTCTTCTACATCAAAATCATCATTGGAGATGTCACTTGATCTTTCTTTCCTTCTCTTGGTCTTCTTTGAGGCTTTGAATGTTGCTTCTCTTTTATGTACTTCTTCTTGTCATATTCACATCTCATAGGTTGTAAGAATTCTATGCAATTCATCCATTGTTAATTTGTCTAATTCTTTTTTGTCTTCAAGAGTTGATATCTTATGATTGAATCTTATAGGAAGTGACCTGAGTACTTTTTGCAGAATGAATTGCTCATCAATCGTTTCCCCCAAACCTTTGATAATGCTTACAATTTCATCCACACGTAAAAGGTATGCTACAATGTTTTCTTCTTCATTCATCTTTAGGATTTCAAATTGACTCCTATGAGTATGTAGCTTTGCTTGCTTGACTTTATCATCTCTCTCATGGGTGTTCTGCAGTTTATCCCACATCTCCTTTGCTTATTTATAGTGCATAACTTTGGTGAATTTTGATTTTGATAACCCTTCTTGAATTGCGTTCATGGTTTTTGCATTGTTGTCACCAAGCTTCTTTGCACCTATATCAACAAGTGGATTTGTTGGGGTTTAATAACCATTCTTGATTGATTCATTCCCATACATCATACCCTAGTGACTGCAAATACAATCTCATTATGATTTTCCAGAAGGCATAATATGTTCCATCAAAGTATGGAGATTTTCTTAAGGATAATCTCCCTTGTTTATCCATGTGACCTGCTGGGATCAACCTTCCAGTGGTTATACTGTTGTTGAATGAACCTGCTCTGATACCAATTGTTGGAATATTCAATAGTACTGAGAGGGGGGGAGGTGAATCGATACTATACCCTTTAATTTATTTTTGTTTTAAACCGATTTAAAACATATTAGCATTTATAATTGCAGGTATTCATATTAGAGATATACTCATCATAATCAACACATTACAGATATAAAAGTGAAAACCTTGAAAGTATTATATATATAAATTTCAATTTGTGGACAAATCATTTTTTGTGAGGATACTAATCCTCTTATGAGCACCAACTTATAATTCTGGCACCAACCTGCAAATAAATGAGGACGCCAATCCTCTTATGAGCATTGACTAATAAAGTAGGCACCAACCTGCAAATGGATGAGGCCACCAATCCTCTGTAGTCACCAACCTACAAACAAGCACCAACCTACAAACAAACACCAACCTATATTTTCTTTTATGATCTGAAATTTCCTAAAAAATAATTTTTCCTGAAATCGACCTTAAGCCACAACAAATAGCTTCACAGAATATTCATTCTTCTTTTATTCTCCATGAGGTTCATGAGATATAAACTCTACTCCACTTCCTCGATGTTTCAGATTCACAAATTCTTCCCACACCACTTTCACAAGTGCTCTTCCTCATTCTTATATATGGTGTGTTTGATCTGAATACAACACGTGTTGGATTACTAAGAGGGGGGGGTGAATCAGTAATAGAGCAATTTAATCATTTTTAACCATATAATCCAAGTGTTATATCAATGAAGCATTATCATCCAATAACTGCAGAGTAAATAATCAATGAACAAAAGAACAAATATACACATACACAGTACACCATTGTTTTACGTGGAAACCCAAATCAGGAGAAAACCACAGAATGTTTTTTCTTATGTCTTGAAGAATTACATTCATTGGAAGCACCAACTTCCTTTGTTTTCCAGCTGCAACTGGAAGGAGGCTCCAACCCCCTAGTTTCTCAGGATACAACCTGAGGGAAGCTCCAACTCTCCAATTCTCTGGCTACAACCCCCTATGTTCTCCGGCTACAACCGGAAGGTGGCTACAACCACCTGTCCTTGCCCCGTCCTGCCACCTTGAAGTAGAAGTAGAATGATGAAACCACTGTCAACCTGTCACTGTGAGATATACCACTGTAAACCTGTACCAATAAATCTGAACCATACATCAACCATGCATCAACCTATACCAATAAATATGAACCATGCATCAACCTGTAATCAACATGTACCATAAACAAGTGCAATAACCATGCACCAACCTGTACCAAAGAACTTGTAATCAACTTGTACCATAAACAAATGCATCCAACCATGTACCAAGTATGTACTAATCATGTTTCAACTACTCATCAACTATGACTCATCAATAGGTACCAACATCATCAACTATACACCTCATGTATGTGCCAACTCATCAACTACTTGTCTCAACCATGTACTCAACATGTACCTCAACCAAAAGTCTTCATCAATTTCATCATCCAAATCTGATTTGTAGCTCTGTAATAGACTTGGTGTATATAATCACATTCTTGCAAACCTTTCTTAACTTCAACAACAAGAGACTAGCATTTTCATCAAACTTTTCTTTAGTCTCACATGCCTAGTTTTGGATTAGTCAACAACCCTAACTTGAAGTAATCATAAGTTTGTACCTGTACTATATAAAGATATGAAATTGATATACAATGTTCTTCAGTGTGTTTTATGCAATTCCTCCAGGTGTCACTACTTGGAACTTCTCAGAAAATGAGTTATAACAAAAATGACATACCTTGTTGAATTCTGACTTATTCTAGAGAGCAACCTTGTAGAGCATGCCCCACACGAAATATTTATTGAATTTATCTGAAACTATTACATGACATACTACAGACTATACCCTAACCAACACATTTGGTTCAATGAATTTGGATCTGTTATGAAGAAGTTATGACATTTTTTACCGAAACACTTGTTTTTGACTAGTTTTAGGACTAACCACAAACCCTATTTTCCACTGAGTGTAACTCCAAAAATACAATGACCCACATGTTGAATTTTTTACCACAGATACTTGTATATGTTTTCTCAATGGCATAACAATTTCACGGTCTAAATCATTATAGAAAAAAAATTATAGAGAAAATAGTGAGATGACCTGTAAATAATATACCTTAGAAAACACCATCAAAATAATTTATCCTTCATTGCATTTCGGCCTTATTTTCTTCACCTTCCCTCAGACTTTCGGCTTAGATATCCTTAGTTACCTCAAACACCTATATATATTCAATATGTTCAAGTGTGATTAAAATGAGAGAGCCTTGCCTCTTATGTGTACTCTCAAAGTAGCTTCCTTAAAAACATCTTCTAGGTCACTTGGCCCCACTTTCCTTATTTTAGGGTTAACCCACTTCTAATTTCTTCATTAAATTTATTATTAAAATAATTTATTTTGTATTCACTTTGAATTATAATACACTCATTACTTCATTTTATTATTTACTTTTTAAAATCTCTTAAACCACTTTGACTACTTTGACCTTTTGGGGCTTCTAGATGACATATGAGGGTCCTCCAACTTCATAAGGCCATAACTCTCAAACCGTGAGGAGTTATGTTACGTTCCACATACCACCATAAATCGAATGACATGTACTATCCATATAGAATAGAATTATCTAAAAATATATCATAACTCATACCGTTATCTATCAAACAAACTTGGGTCCATTACCCAAACCTGGGGTCTCCAATTTCTCATGGCCATAACTCTCTAACTGTGAGGAGTTATGTGACGTTCCACATACCACTGGAAATGGAATGACAAGCACTATCCATATATGATCTCATTATTCCACAACTAAGCATGGGTTCTCTTACTCCACAAAGCGTCTTTCCGTAAGGGCTTTCACCATAAGGGGACCACTTTATAGTTCATTCATCTTTACTTCTTATCAACCATGACAAGACAATAATGGGTCATTTTTACATCAAACAATATTGGGTCCATTACCCAAACCTTTGTGTTGCGGGGCTTTCTTCAAGGGTTGACATCAATGACAACCAACCTTAATCAACAATCTCCCCCTTTGGCATTGATGACAACACTCTGATGTAATACTGAAATCATATCACTCATGCTCCCCCTGGAACCATGCCTCTGTCCTCTGTATCTGATAAATTTGTCTCTGTCCTCTGCATCTGATAAATCTGTTCCTCCTGGAACCATGTCTCTGTCCTCTGCATCTAATAAATCTCTCCCCCTTTGTCATCAATGATAAATGTATCTTTCCATCCGAGGCTGCTCCCCCTGACTAAACTTCCCTTTTATGGTGCTTCCTCGTGTACATCTAAGACATATAAGATAAGCATTAAAAAAACATTCATTTTAGAGTAGAAATAACTCCAAGTCTTTGGCGAAGATATTCAAAGGCTTCACGTGGAAGTGGTTTTGTAAAGATATCTGTCACTTGTTCTTTTGTGTGTACATACTCAACTTTGATGTTCTTTTCTGCAACCTGTTCCCGTAGAAAGTGATACTTGATTGGAATGTGCTTCGTCTTTGAGTGCATCACCAGGTTTTTTGAGATACTGATAACACTTGTATTATCACAATATATTGGAATGGGCTCATCATACTCAACATGTATATCTATCAAAGTTTGTTTCATCCAAAGAACCTGTGTAGAACATGTTGCTGTTGCAATATACTCTGCATCGACTGTAGATAGAGATATTGATGATTGTTTCTTTCTTAGCCATGATACCAAACACTCACCTAAGTAGAATGTTGTTCCACTGGTGCTTCATCAGTCATCAATACAACCTGCCCAATCTGCATCTGTGTAGGCAATAAGTGATAGATATTTTCCTTTTGGATACCATAATCCAAACTCTTTTGTTCCTTTGAGATATCTGAAAATCCTTTTTACTACTAATACATGTGATTCCTTTGGTGCTGCTTGAAATCGTGTCACCTGTCCAACTGTTTGCATTACATCTGGTCTGGATGCTGTCACATATAGTAGGCTGTCAATCATTGACCTATATTGCCTATGATTTGTAGACTTCGAATCATCATATTTTCTCAACTTACAACTGGTTTGCATGGGAGTGATAACTGGTTTGCAATCTTCCATTCCGAACTTCTTTATCATTTCTTTGATATACTTGGTTTGAGAAATAAAAATTCATTGGTTTCTTTGATGTATCTGAAGTCCCAGAAAGAAGGATAGTTCTCCAAGTAATGACATTTCAAATTCATTCTAAATGTCTTTTGCAAATTTCTGACTTAAACTGTCATTATCACTACCAAAAATAATATCATCAACATAAACTTCAATTAATAAAATATTACCTTGACTTACCTTGATGTAAAAGTTGTTGTATGCACTTCATTTTTTGAACCCTACCTGCTGCAGATACTTATCCAGTCTGGAGTACCATGCTCTAGGAGTCTGTTTTAGACCATACAAGGCCTTCTTTAATTTACATACATAGTCTATGTTCTCTGACAATTGAAATCCTTCTGGTTGTTCAATGTAGACTTCTTTTTCAAGTTTCCCATTTAGAAAAACTGATTTTACGTCCATCTGATATACTTTAACATTTTTGGAGCATGCATAAGCTAAAAGTAAACGGATTGCTTTCATTCTGGCAGTCAAGGCAAATGTCTCTTCAAAGTCGATTCATTTAATCTGTGCATATCATTTACATACCAATCTAGCTTTGTTACTTATAACCTGTCCATATTCATTCAATTTATTCCTGAAAACCCATTTTGTGCCGATCACATTCTTATTCTTTGGTCTTGGAACCAATTCCCAAGTATCATTTTTCTCTATTTGATCCAATTCTTCATCCATGACCTTATTTCAAAATTCATCCTTGCTTCCTTCTTCAAAACAGTTTGGTTCAATTGTAGATAAGAGTGTTAGGTGTGTTTGTTCTGGTGAACGTATTTTTCTTCTAGTCTCAACTCCTGCATCTTTGTTTCCAATAATCTGATCTAAAGGATGATTCTTCTGTACTCGTTTGCTAGGTGTCTTTGGAGTACTTTATGAACTTGTTCTTCTGCTTCTGTCGGATTCTCTTCATCTCCATCTTCCTCTTCTACTTATTTTCTTCTTTGAAAAGTTCTTCCACTGATTTGTTTTCTTCTTCCTTTGATTCTGGTCTGCCTGTTTCATAAATTATTACGTTGATGCTTTCCACAACTTTGTTCAATCTTAGATTGTAACACTTGTATGCTATGACATAGATTGTGACTCATTCTTCTATGCCATAGCCAACTTTCATCTTCCTTACCTAGAAAACACTTTTCATTTTCAATTTCACTTAACACATATATGTTGTTTGAAGTTCTTGTAGCTGTACTGACCAATTTCCCTGAACCTTCTTTTTTTATCTCACACTTTTTTGAATCGAAAGTAAGTTTATGACCTTGGTCACACATTTGACTCACACTTAGAAGATTATGTTTCATATCTTCTACTAGTAGAACATTTTGTGCATTTTCATTCTTGTTCCCAATTTAGACTGTGTCTTCTCCAATGATTTTGGATGAATTATCATTTCCGAAGGAGACTGACCATTTTTTTCTTTTCGTAATGTAAGAAATTTGTCTTTATCACCTATCATGTGTTTTGAACATCCACTGTCAACATACCAACCGTGTTTCTTCTGCTTAGCTTGTAGAGCGACTGTGCATTCTTCATTGTTATACTGATCTTGCTTTCTTATCCATGTCGTTTTCTGAGGTTCTTGTCTGTGACTGTTGTTATTCTGTTGAAGTTCTTTAGGAGGGACTGTCATTTTGCAATCCTTGGCCATGTGCCCAAAATTATTACATTTGTAACATTCCACTTTAGTTCTCAAAGATTCAAACCTGTTGTAACTTCTTCTTTGTGTGTCACTAGATCTCCTTGAATAATCTCTTTGTATATAACTCTCAAAGTTGTTGCTGTTCCTGTTGTTAGCTCTGCAATTCACAGCTTTATATCCAAAATTATTACATGCATAACATAAATCAAAAAATATAGTTTGATACCTGAGAGTTGAAGATATTCTGAAAGGAAGTGCTCTTTTGAATCCTTCTTCTTCTTGAGGCCTATCTGTTTGTTGTTGATTCTGAAATCTGAATCTTCTTGGTGGAGGAGTGTCCCTGTAATCTTCCTTGTATATCTTCCTATCCTCTTTGATTGTTTTTGCATAGCTCTTTGGATTTGTTTTTTACTCTGTTGTTTTGGAGCTTGATCCCTTTTCTGTTTGATTGTATCCAAGTACGGACTTGTCAAGATGAGATTTTTGACTGCTGATAATGTCATTCAGAACTTTTGAGTTATTCTGCATATTTTTCTTTTGAATATCCTTTCTTATTGTGACAACCTCTGCTTCCAAGTTTCCAATGATCTTGTCATTTTATTCTAGTTTTTCTTTGAGTGCTTCTTCAATTCTTTTATCTTCTTCTATTTAAACCTTCAATTTTGTGATCATTTGTTCTAGTTCTCAGGTGTTCTTTTTCTTGTCTAGTTCTGCTTGCAATTTCTTTTTTCTCTTCTTTTCTCTTCTGATAACTTCTATGGCACACATTAATTCTTCTCGATAGTCAACTTCTGCCTCTTCAATTTCTTCTTCGACTTCTTCACATTCTTCTTCGGCTTCTTCATATTCTTCTTCGGAGTCTTATTTGTCAGTCTTTTACTACCATGAATATAACTCTCCATGGCTCATTGTCACTGACTTTATCTTCATCTGATGATGAGATGTCTTCTTTGGTGTATAAGATTTTCTTGAGAACTTTCTTTGTAGTTCTTTTGCCTTTATATGTTTGTTTTCCTTTTGAGTAACCTTCATCATCTCTCTTTTTCTTATGAGGACATTCGTTAGAAAAATGACCAATACCATCACAATTAAAAGAAATTAAAGGGAGCTTACCTCTATACCTGCCGCTGGTTTCCTTGTTCAGTCTTTTGACGAAGTTGGCCACTTCTTCATCATCTTCTAAGGCGTTACTCTTGCTGCTATATTCTTCTTGTTCATTTTTCTTTTGCTTTGATCTATTGGATGCCTTGAAGGCTGCTTCTTTTACATCTGGATTTTCCTGCTTAGTTCTCATTTCATATGCTGTGAAGATTCCATGCAGTTCGTCCATGATTATTGAGTCCAGATCCGATCTTTTTTCTAGTGTTGATATCTTAGGGTTGAATCTCATAGGAAGAGATCTTAATATCTTTTGAACAATTACAGATTCTTCAATTTCTTCTCCCAATCCTATGATTGCATTCACTGTTTCATCGATTCGTAAGAAGTAGGTTGCGATATCTTCAACTTCCTTCATTTTTAGTTGTTCGAACTGACCTCTGTAAGTTTGAATCTTTGCTTCTTTGACTTTTGTATCTCCTTCATAAATATTTTGAAGCTTGTCCCAAATCTCTTTAGTGGATTTACAGTGTGTAACTTTGGTGAATACCGTATCACTGAGACCATTCAAAAGTGCATTTGTGGCTTTGGAATTATTCTCATCGAGTTTTACTGCTTTGTCATTTGTTGGTAGAACTGCTAGTGTTGTGTATCCATCTACAATTGATTGGCAAACTTGAAATCCCTATGCCTCTATATATGTCCTCATTTTTATGCTCCAAAAAGCATGATTCTGTCCATCAAACTGTGGTATTCCATTTTTATATGAATTGGTACTCTCCATGATCTACCTTTCAGTGGTTAAACTGATTTCTGAAGGAACCTGCTCTAATACCAATTGTTGGATTACTGAGAGGGGGGGTGAATCAGTAATAGAACAATTTAATCATTTTTAACCATATAATCCAAGTGTTATATCAATGAAGCATTATCATTCAATAACTGCAGAGTAAATAAGCAATGAACAAATGAACAAACATACACATACATAGTACACCGGTGTTTTACGTGGAAACCCAAATTGAGAGAAAACCAGAGAATTATTTTTCTTATATGTCTTGAAGAATTACATTCATTGGAAGCACCAACTTCCTTTGTTTTCCAGCTGCAACTGGAAGGAGGCTCCAACCCCCTAGTTTCTCAAGATACAACTTGAGGGAAGCTCCAACTCCCCAATTGTCTGGCTACAACCAGAGGGAGGCTACAACCCCCTATGTTCTCCGGCTACAACCGGAAGGTGGCTACAACCACCTGTCATTGCCCCGTCCTGCCACCCTGAAGTAGAAGTAGAATGATGGAACCGCTATCAACCTGTCACTGTGAGATATACCACTGTAAACCTGTAACAATAAATCTGAACCATGCATCAACCTGTACCTCAACCTATACCATAAACAAGTGCATCAACTATGCACCAACCTATACCAAAGAACCTGTAATCAACCTGTACCAAATAACCTGTAATCAACCTGTACCATAAACAAGTGCATCCAACCATGTACCAAGTATGTACCAATCATGTTTCAACTACTCATCAACTATGACTCATCAATAGGTACCAACATCATCAACTATACACCTCATGTATGTGCCAACTCATCAACTACTTGTTTCAACCATGTATTCAACATGTACTCAACCAAAAGCCCTCATCAATTTCATCATCCAAATCTGATTTGTAGCTCTGTAATAGACCTGGTGTATATGATCACATTCCTGCAAACCTTCCTTAACTTCAACAACAAGAGACTAACATTTTCATCAAACTTTTCTTTAGTCTCACATGCCTAGTTTTGGATTAG
Source organism: Picea engelmannii (assembly GCA_009831015.1). NCBI lineage: Eukaryota > Viridiplantae > Streptophyta > Pinopsida > Pinales > Pinaceae > Picea > Picea engelmannii. Next base: position 18,885 of record ML826350.1, on the reverse strand, counting down.
TCAACAACCCTAACTTGAAGTAATCATGACTTTGTACCTGTAATGTATAAAGATCTGAAATTGATACACAATGTTCTTCAGTGTGTTTTATGCAATTTCTCCAGGTGTCACTACTTAGAACCTCTCAGAAAATACGTTATAGGAAAAATGACATACTTTGTTGAATTCTGACTTATTTTAGAGAGTGACCTTGTAGAGCGTGCCCTGCACATAATATTTGTTGAATTGATCTAAAACTGTTACAAAACATACTACAGATTTTACCCTAACCAACACATTTGGTTTCACAGATTTTGGAGCTGTTATGAAGAAGTTATGACGTTTTTACCCAAAACACTTGTTTTTTACTAGTTTCAGGACTAGCCACAAACCTTATTTTCCACGGAGTGTAACTCCAAAAATACAATGACCCACAAGCTGAATTTTTTACCACAGATACTTGGATATGTTTTCTCAATGGCATAGAAATTTCACTGTCTGAATCATTATAGAAAACAAGTTATTGCGAAAATGGTGAGATGACCTGTAAATAACATATCTTAGAAAACACCATCAAAAGAATTTATCCTTCCTTGCATTTCGGCCTTCTCTTCTTCACCTTCCCTCAGAATTTCGGCTTAGATATCCTTGGTTACCTCAGACACCTATAGATATTCAATATGCTCAAGTGTGATTAAAATGAGAGAGTCTTGCCTCTTATTTATACTCTCCAAGTAGCTTCCTTAAAAACATTTTCTAGGTCACTTGGCCCCACTTTCCTTATTTTAGGGTTAACCCACTTCTAATTTCTCCATTAAATTTATAATTGAAATAATTTATTTTGTATTCACTTTGAATTATAATATATTCATTACTTCACTTTATTATTTACCTTTTAAAATCTCTTAAACCACTTTGACTACTTTGACCTTTTGGGGTTTCTAGATGACATATAAGGGTCCTCCAATTTCGTAAGGCCGTAACTCTCAAACCGTGAGGAGTTATGTGACGTTCCACATACTACCAGAAATGGAATGACATGTAATATCCATATAGAATAGTATTATCTGAAAATATATCATAAATCATACCGTTATCCATCAAACAAACTTGGGTCCATTACCCAAACCTGGGGTCTCCAACTTCTCATGGCCATAACTCTCTAACCGTGAGGAGTTATGTGACGTTCCACATACCACCGGAAATGGAATGAAAAGAACTATACATCTAACATATCATTATTCCACAATTAAGCATGGGTTCTCTTACTCCGCAAAGCGTCTTCACGTGAGGGTTTTCACTATAAGGGGACCACTTTGGAGTTCATCCATCTTTACTTCTTATCAACCATGACAAGACAATAATGAGTCATCTTTACATCAAACAATCTTGAGTCCAATACCCAAACCTTTGTGCTTCGGGGCTTTCTTCAAGGGTTGACATCAATGACAACCAACCTTAATCAACAACACGTCCATGAGGTCGGCTTCAATTATATTGCTTCTTCCTCAAAATCAGGTTCTAACATCTTTTCCTTTCACCCGATCTGCTCATAGGCCACATAACATAGTTTTGATGTTCAACAATCATTAGATCTCATCTTGGATTCAATCTTGTCTGTTGATTTTCTTGCTGGCGACCAAGGCACTCAATATATCCTTGACACTTAGGCATCGTCCAATCTGAAACTCCATGAAATTTCAACCATTGATTTGTGATCAGAACCACCAACCCTGTCGGACGCTTGGGACCTCAATGCACATCCACCGTTAGATCTGGTTCAAACTTGATCTCGTCCGTTGATCGTTTCCTTGATATCGGGCTCATCGAGACATCAAAACACTTAACACTACGTTGAAGCATAATACTCGTCAGATCATTGATCAACGATTATTGTTGGTTCTCGGATTCCTCCTCGTCATCAGAGTACCTCATAATCCACTCTAATATGACGTGGTTGCTTAGACCGATGTAGCTACTAACATGGCTACTTATGCTAATGTGTCATTGTTGTCATGCTGACATAATCACTTACTTCAGCTCTTATTTGTACACTTTATTGACTTGGCACTTTGACATGTGGCCATCGATGGACAAAGCCTGTTCCAACACTCCGATTTAGAAGCATCGAAGAATATTCCTTTTTCGATACTGTCAGAACTTATCAATCGATGTTCAGAAGATTGGAAAAGTTTCACAGCTCTGATAAGAGGGGTATCGAAGAATATTCCTTTTTCGATACCATCATAGCTTATCAATCGACATTCAAAAGATTGAGAAAGTTTCACAACTTCGATAAGAGGGGTATCAAAGAACATTCCATCGCAGCCTTGATTTATGTGTCAACACCTCTAAGCCTTAACTCTGACCACATGGATAAATATTGTCCATCTGTTTCGAGTAAGATCTCCTCGAGGTCTCCTCCAATGAATGGTCAGATTTCATATGTGAAGTATTCCTTTACCTGTACTTTGACCAATAAGTTGTCGCCACGTGCCCCTATCTTGGCCGCTGGTGTATGCCACTCTGATGGTCGGACTTCGAACATTTAAATGATCTCTATCGTTGACCATTCAGGATCTACGGTCACTATTTTTTAAACTTCACTTCCACTACGCCAGGTCTTCGTCAGATGAATTACACGTGTCTGCCACATTCACATTCATGGATCCAACTACCACATGTTCCTGCCAACTTCCACGTGTGTGTTCCAGAGTCGTCTATCTATTTCCCTCCAAATAGATCTCAGTTGTTGGTCGATGTTTCACTCAACCGTTGAGCTAAATCACTCCGAACAAATCTAGACCATTTGTCGAAGTTCCTCTACATAAATCTGGACTGTTGGTCGGATTTCTCTTCATCGGAGTATCCTTTCGACTCCAAATAGCTAACTCCGAAAGTATTTTACCATTGTATTGGACTCCGAAAAAAGATTGATGTTGATCGTCAATCTGGATTGACCTCTATTCAATATCTAATCGCATTCGTCCATTTTTAACATACAAATGGAGACTTTTGGCATTATAATTGACGGTCATGATTGACTGTAAATCTTGATCCAACAATCATGGTTCTTCGACGCTTGCAAAGGAAATCTAACCTATGCTTTTACTTGATTTTGCTGCGAATCACCTCGCCATTCAACTGTCACACGGTCCTGATCTATCTCAATTTTGGTTCATCGATTCTTCAATCTACAATTCATGATTCGATCTTAACCGTCGATCTCTTGTGATCAACGGTCACGATCCTTGAACCTGACATCACATTATTCCTATCTTCATCAATATCTAATCTCGTTCGTCCATTTTTAACATACGAATGGAGACTTTTGGCATTATAATTGACGGTCATGATTGACTGTAAATCTTGATCCAACAATCATAGTTCTTCGACGCTTGCAAAGGAAATCTAACCTATGCTCTTACTCGATTTTTCTGCGAATCACCTCGCAATTCAACTGTCACACGGTCCTGATCTATCTCAATTCTAGTTCATCGATTCTTCAATCTACAATTCATGATTCGATCTTAACCGTCGATCTCTTATGATCAACGGTCATGATCCTTGGACCTGACATCACACTATTCCTATCTTCATCAACGACAATGGTTAGTCTCCCCCTGCTTGTAACATTAATGGCATTCAATGCTTTCTACATTTGAGATCAATGACAACACAATTTCCAACACTATATTGATAATTTTTTTGTTAAATTATTTTATGTAATTATTTTTTTATTATAATTATATATTATTGCAATTCAATATGTATTTAATTTATTTTTATATATTTATTATGGATGTTAAAATAAATAAACATCTATATTATGATTATATTACAATGATAATTATTAAGTTATGAATATGAAATAATTACTTAAATATTTTATTATATTTAATATTTAATATTTAATATGTTTTTTAATAAAATAATAAATATTTTTTTATTTTTATTATTTACTTATAATATATACTATTTATCATTTTCATTATTCTAACATGTTTTAATAAATATTATCGATATAAAATTGATTAGAATTGATTTATATACTTGTTTATGTATGTTTGTGATTTTTTATACAATGTTCCACCAAGTTTTTGGGATTGGGGACTAGAGTGTGAGGAGACAGACGTGTGGAAGTATCTCAAATTTTAGGGATTTTTGGAAAATAGGAAACAGGGATGTCACATATATAATATAAAAAATATAAAAAATAAAATATAAAAATAATAATAATAATAATAATGATAATATGATAAATCTCGAGAATAACAATTCAATGTTCATTTCATGTAAATTCATTAGTAAATACTACTAAATTAGTAAATTGAAAATTCAAATTTGTAAATGATATAAACTATTAAACATGATTCAAAATTCATTGATTCATAAATCATAAATGAAAGTTGAAACATAAATAGTAAAATAATAAATATTGATACATTGATTTAAAAATTATATTCATCATTCTAGAATCTAATTAATCAGTAAAGTAAAATACTTATTAATTAATTGTGTTTTAAAATTTATAAAATTATATAATGGGCATAAGTTATAAGATGGCATATGATAAATTATAAGTTATTATGTTTTAATATTTTATTGTTTTAAATTATAAGTTATTGCCTTTAAAAATTGTTATTTAATAAATTAATTGTGTTTAATTTTTTTATTATATATATTTGTTTTTTAATTTTATTTTTTTAAATTAATTTTTTTGTTTTTTAAGTTTTGTTAGGCAAAAAAAAATTTCAGGGGACTTCCAGGAATCTCTTTTTGGGGGGACATCCAAAAGTCCCCCTTTTCAAGGGGGACGTCCAGGAGTCGCCTTTTGGGGAGATTCATCCCCCACCTTGGGGAGTCACGTCCTCCCAAGTCTCCCCAAAAAGGGGACGAGTCTCCATCCCGGGGACGTGGAAAAAGTGGGAGACGGGACCCCACCTAAGGGGCGCGAGGGTGGGAGGGGGGGGCATAAATAGATAATT
>ML826350.1:0-13163 GCA_009831015.1 Picea engelmannii | reverse complement strand
GAACACTATTTTTATAATATGTTGAATTTAATAAATTTATTTATATTATATAATATTATTATTGTGTATTTATAACAAAATTGTAATATTTTGTTTGATTAATACATATGTTCATGTTTTAATATTGATGAGTTAATTTTTTTTATGTGTACGTGCATTTATGCTAATGTATATGTATATTTGTATGTGTATTTTTTTATTGAGATATATTTTGAATATATATGTTTTATATATTGATTTTAAATATATGTGTATATTTGTGTTTTTAATTAAAATTGCATAAAAAAGAGTTGTATATTTTTATATGTCTAAGTGTATTTTATATGTTATTTCATATTGAAATGTATTTTACTAATGTAATATGATGATGATGATGATTAACGTTTACTAAGACCGAATTGGTTTATCGGACCTTAAGAGGGTAAATGATTACTTGTGATTTTTTAGAATTTTGTTTTTGTGCACGAAAAACATTAAGAGAAGCTTTCCAAGATCACCATACTTTTGTTGAGTTAAGAGGTTAGGAAGAGTTGTAGTGTGATAAATATTTTGAAAATGAGATCTAATATGGGTATAGGCTTGGACAATCTAAGAGAAAGTGCTTTTCATCTTCAACCTTCTTAGTGTCACAAAGGTGACACACTCTTTCATCCCATGGCGTTTTAGGAATTGACCAATGTCCAGTTTCACCAATATGTATTTGTTATATCAATTTTCAACATAGATGTATTTTATATTTTAATGTAGTTTTATTAATTTTTTAAAATATTTATGGGCACTTGATATTTCACTATTTGCATGTGTATGCATATTTGATTTATATTCTGATTTGTGTGTATGTGTGCTTTATTTTATATGCTTTTATATAGATGTGAATATAGATGTGTTTTTAATTATCAATGTATTTTGAAATAAAATTGTAATACAATGTTTTTGTTATATTGATTTTGATTGTATGAATTTGTGTATTTGTATGTATATGTGTGTGTTTTGAATTTTTTTATGTTTATATGTGTTTGTATGTATGTGTGTTTCGAAGAGTTTTGTATGTGTATGTGTATTTTGAATGTTTTTATATGTGTTTGTATTTAGTTTTCTTTGTATGTATGTGTTTTTGTTATATTGATTTTGCTTGTGTGTGTTTTGAATAACTTTGTATGTGCATGTCTATTTTGAATGTATTTGTAAGTGTGTATTTGGATTTCCTTGTGTGTGTATGCGTGTTTTGGATAGCTTTGTGTATATGTGTATGTTCTTGTATGTATACATGCTTTTGTCATAATGATTTTGAGTACATGTATATGTGTATTTATGTGTGTCTAAATGTGTGTTTTGAAGAACTTTGCATGTGTATGTGTATTTTTAATTTCTTTTTGTGTATTTGGATTTCTTTTTATGTATATGTGTTTTTGTTATTTTGTTTTTGTTTATAATTATATGAGTATTCGTGTGTGTTCTGAATATATTTGTATGTGTATGTGTATTTTGAATGTATTTGTATGGGCATATATTTGGATTTCCTTGTTTGTATGTGTATTTGTGTGTGTACATGTGTTTTGGATAGATTTGTGTGTATGGGAGGGGGGGCTTTAATAGAAAAATATATTATATATTTTGAATGTCTTTGTATGTTATATGTATTATATATTATATACATTCAAGGAAATATATATATATATATATATATATATATATATATATATATATATATATATATATATATATATATATTATATGTATTTTGAATGTCTTTGTATGTGTGTATTTGGATTTTCCTTGAATGTATATGTGTATTTGTTTATTTGTATGTGTGTGTGTGTGTGTGTCTATATGTGTGTTTTTAAGAACTTTGTATGTGTATTCTTAATGTCTTTATGTGTGTGTATTTGGATTTCCTTGTGTGTATACATGTTTTTGTTATATTGATTTTGCTTGTGTGTGTGTGTTCCGAATAGCTTTGTATGTGGGTGTATTTGTATTTTCTTGTGTGTACATGTGCATTTGTGTATTTGTGTGTATGTGTGTGCTACTTTGCGTGTGTATGTGTGTTTTGGATAGCTTTATGTGTATATGTAGTTTGAATGTCTTTGTATGTATGTATATTTGGATTTTCTTTGGATGTATATGTGCTTTTGTTGTAATGATTTTGATTATATGTGTATTTGTATTTATGTGTGTGTGTGTTTTGAATAGATTTATATGTGTATGTGTATTTTGTATATGGATTTCCTTGTACGTGTACGTGTTTTTGCTATAGTGATTTTTCTTATATGTGTGTGTGTGTGTTTGTGTTTTGAATAATTTCGTATATGTATGTATATTTTGATTTCTTCTTATGTGTATGTAGTTTTGTTATATTGTTGTGTATGTGTGTGTATTTAGATTTCCTTGTGTGTGTATGTGTTTTTGTTAAATTGATTTTGATGGCGCGCGTGTATACATGTGTGTTTTGAATATCTTTGTATGTGTAAGTATAATTTTAATGTCTTTTTATGTTTGTATATTTGGATTTCTTTATACGTATATGTGTTTTTGTTATATTGATTTTGTGTGTGTATTTTGAATAGCTTTGTATGTGTATGTGTATTTTGAATGTATTTGGATTTCCTTGTATTTATATGTGCATTTGTGTGTGGGGGGGTGTGTTTTGGATAGCTTTTGTGTGTATATGTATATTGAATGTCTTTGTATGTGTGTTTTGAATGTCTTTGTATCTGTATTTTGAAAGCACTTGTGTGTGTGTTTGATAGCTTTGTGTATATGTGTATTTTGAATGTCTTTGTACGTGTGTGTATATTTGGATTTCTTTGTACGTGCTTTTGTTATATTGATTTTGTTTCTACATGTGTGTTATGAATAGCTTTGTATGTGTATGTGTATTTTGAATGTATTTGTATGGGTGTATATTTGGATTTCCTTGTTCGTGTATGTGTATTTGTGTGTGTACATGTGTTTTGGATAGCTTTGTGTGTATGTGCATTTTGGATGTCTTTGTATGTGTGTGTATTTGGATTTTCCTTGAATGTCTATGTGCATTTGTTTATTTGTATGTGTGTGCATTTGATTTTGATTGTGTGCGTGTGTGTGCATTTGATTTTGATTGTGTGTGTGTGTGTGTGTGTGTGTTTTAAGAACTTTGTATGTGTATGTGTGTGTATTTTGAATGTCTTTATGTGTGTGTATTTGGATTTTCTTGTATGTATACATGTTTTTGTTATATTGATTTTGCTTGTGTGTGTGTGTGTTCTGAATAGCTTTGTCTGTGTGTCTATTTGGATTTCCTTGTGTGTATATATGCATTTGTTTATTTGTGTGTATGTGTGTGTGCTAGTTTGCATGTGTACGTGTGTTTTGGATAGCTTCATGTGTATATGTATTTTGAATGTCTTTGTATGTATGTGTATTTGAATTTTCTTTGAATGTATATGTGCTTGTGTTGTATTGCTTTTGATTATATATATGTGTGTTTTGAATATCTTTATATGTGTATTTTGAATGTGGATTTCCTTGTATGTATATGTGCTTTTGTTATATTGATTTTACTTACATGTCTATATGGATTTGTATGTATATTTGTGTGCATGTGTATTTATGTGTTTCGAATAACTTCGTATATGTATGTGTATTTTGATTTCTTTTTAAGTGTATGTAGTTTTGTTATATTGTTATGTATGTGTGTGTATTTTGATTTCTTTGTATGTGTATGCGTTTTTTTTTAAAATTGGTTTTGATGATTTGTATATTGATTTTGTGTGTTTTGAATAACTTTGTATGTGTATGTGTATGTGTATTTTGAATGTATTTGGATTTCCTTGTGTGTGTAGATGTATTTTGGATAGCTTTGTGTATATGTATTTTGAATGTCTTTGTATGTGTGTTTTGAATGTCTTTGTATGTGTATTTTGAATGCATTTGTGTGTGTGTGTGTGTATGTGTGTGTTAGCTTTGTGTATATGTCTATTTTGAATGTCTCCATATGTGCATTTTGAATGTCTTTGTATGTGTGTATATATTTGGAGTTTTTTGTACATATATGTGTTTTTGTTATATTGATTTTGTTTCTATATGTGTGTCTTTCGAATAGCTTTGTATGTGTATCTGTATTTTGAATGGATTTGTAGGTATATATTTGGATTTCCTTGTATTTATATGTGCATTTGTGTGTGTGCAAAATTGTGTGCATTTGTGTGTTTTGGATAGCTTTTGTGTGTATTTAGATTTTCCTTATATGTATATGTGCTTTTGTTATATTGATTTTGATTGTATTTGTGTGTGTGTTTTGAAAAGTTTTTTACGTGTATGCGTATTTTGAGTGTCTTTATATGTGTGTATATTTGGATTTTCCTTGTATGTATATGTACTTTTGTTATATTGATTTTGATTTTATGTATATTTGTATTTATGTGTGTTTTTTATATCTTTATATGTGTATGTGTATTTGGATTTCCTTGTATGTCTAGGTGCTTTTGTTATATTGATTTTGATTGTATGTATGTGTATTTGTGTGTGTACATGTGTGTTTTTCTACACAATGCATTTCTCTAGGTAATATGATTTTTTTATTATATTTATTTTGATTGTATGTATGTGTGTTTATGTATTTGTGCGCCTCCATGTGTGTGTATGTGTATGTGTATGTGTTTTGAATATCTTTATGTGTATGTGCATTTTGAATGCTTTTTGTGTGTGTGTATTTGGATTTCCTTGTATGTATATGTGAAATTGTACATTTGAATGATATGATATGTAATTTTATGATGTTTTGAAATTTATATTTATATGTAATTATTGAAAGTAATTGTGTGTGTTTTTCTACGCAATGGATTTTACTAGGTAGTATGATGTTTTTATTATATTTATTTTGATTGTATGTATGTGTGTAATTATGCATTTTTATGTGTATTTGTGTTTGTGTACATGTGTGTTTTGAATAACTTGGTATTCGTACGTCTATTTTGAATGTATTTATATGTGCTTGTATTTTGATTCCCTTGTATATATTTGTTATATTGATTTTGATTGTATATAGGTGTGTGTATTTTTGTGTTTGTGTACATGTGTGTTTCTAATGTTTTTGTATCTGTGTGTATTTGAATTTCCTTTTATGTATATGTGAGTGTGTGATGTAGGAACATCTGATTCAAAATTTTAATTCATGGACCTAAGGGTCAAATTCTTTTACCAAAGAGGGTTGGTCCTCTTAATTTTATTTGAATTTGTAATAATTGGCTCAAATTCCTTTAGAAGGCATCGAGAAGACTTGATTAGTTACTTGGGTGATGATTTGTTTGATTAGTTTAGGAGATTAGATTGATTCTAGGGATTTTGACAGATTTATAGGGATTAGTTGTTAATTTCCGGTACATAGTGAATTAATATTCTATCAATTGTAAGAGGTTCGATTGGACTGGAGTGGATTGGATTGGGTTGGATTGAAAAGAAGTGGATTTTCCTGAGTGTGGGATTTTGTGCTTGAAGTGTAGAGAAATTTGTTTTTGTATGTGTGGAATTTCCAATTAAATGAATGCAGACAGAGGTTGTTTCTCTGTAATTATCTTGTTAGATTGTTGATCTAAATCCTGTGTGTAATGCCTATTGTTATTGGTTGATTTGCATCAGAGTTACAGTGGTATCCTGTAACCATAAATTACAAAGAATCACGATCGTCCATTTGGTTTATCGACGAGCATAGATCATCCGATTGAAAGAAAGAATAAACCTACATAGTTATTCCAATCGTCGGATCGACGGAGGCGCATTGTGGAAAAAAGGAAGTGAAGCTCGATGATCGTTGGATCATCGTTGATCTTGGACGAGATCAACAGATATAGCTCAATTTGATTGTTGAAGGAGCGAGGGCATTAAACCATAGGTTCCCCCCCCCGAAATAATCCTCGTCGTTGATCGTGTCTCCATGTGTTGAGAGGACGATTATTTTTCTCCCCACCCAACCTTGGGATTGTGAAAGGTATTTGGCCTCCCGAAACCTCCATATCCATTCATCTCAATGGTCAAATAAAACGAAGATCGTTGCTTTATCAAAGTGGGAACATCACTTATCAAGGCTTAGCGCTAGATCATGCCCGTGGTCATATGAAAACCACGATCCTTGGACGCTTCTGAATACAATGTTATCATATTGAGTACGAATTTAGTCTGTCAGGGAAGAATATTAGGCCATATTTGATCTAGAACTTCTATTGGTTGATCTTAAGTGATCCCTCAGGGCATCAATGTGTATGTTTGAATGATATGACATGTAATTTTTTTTTTGTTTGTTAGTTTGTTCGTGACTTGTGGGACTAACCTGTGGCTGAGAAACCGCGACTCAGGGGCATCTAAGCCATCAAAATCACCCGAGGATCGCACCCATCTTGAGCCACACCAACCCTTAACATGGATGGATTTTTTGTCCTCGCAGGTTTCGAACCGGTGACTTTAACATCACGGAGTGCCTTAACAACACACTCCATCACCAACTGTCCTACACCTCGGGGACTATGACATGTAATTTTATGATGTTTTGAAATTATATTTATATGCAATTATTCAAAGTAATTATGTGTGTGTGTAATTATGCATTTGAATGTGTATTTGTGTTTGTGTACATGCATGTTTTGAATATCTTGGTATTGGTATGTCTATTTTGAATGTCTTTATATGTGTTTGTATTTTGATTTCCTTGTATGTATTTGTTATATTGATTTTGATTGTGTGTGTGTGTGTGCTCATACTTTGATGTATTTGTATGTGTGTGTATTAAGATTTCCTTGTATGTATATGTGAGTGTGTATTTTTGAATGATATGACATGTAATTTTATGATGTTTTGAAATTATATTTGTTATCCCCATTTTGTGGATAAGTAAGGAGATTATGTCTCAAGGCCCTCAGGTTGCAAATATGGAGTTTTGAGAGACTACATGACTAAGAATACCCTTTTGCACAGATGGAAAACCCACTCACCACCACAGATGGTCACATATTTCCAAATGGCATCCACCACATCAGTTGGCTTCTAGAAGACAGTGGGCCTTGCTCCATGAGGTACAAGTCAGTATTATGGTGAGCATCATTTCAACATTTAAGCCAGTTGAGTATGTTGTATCTTACATTGCTCTAGATTTCATGATATATGCTTGGACATTATGCCTTTTTCCCTGCTTCACCTTGGTGGTTGACATTGTGCCCTAGTAAGTAGTTTTCCTTGGGGATGGGTTTGCTACTAAGAACTCCCTTAATGAGACATTGTACCTTTCACGTCCATACTTACCACTTTCCATCATTATTCCCCTCCATTTCCTTATATCTTGAGATTTTAGGGTGTATTGACCCAAGAAGGGGTTGTCCCTCATTCTATGGGAAGAAGGGGTTGAAGGCCCAGAGGGATTGATGTTGGGTAAAAGATAAAATCCTTGTATAAACCTTCCAGATGCTTCACCCATGGATCACCCAAGAAAGCAGTGAAACACTTATCTTTGAGTAAAAGGGACCCACAATATAATAATAAGTGCTTAAAAGGTTAGTTGAAGGATATGAGGTCTCATCACGAGTCGACCTATCATGTCCATGAATATCTAGTGGTATGACATTGCCATCATCTGGTCACCAAACTAGGGTAATCGCTCTCAGTTACAAGGCTGAAAGAAAGGGGATCTCATCACGAGCCAACCTTCTCATTTCCACTAGGTGTTTGTGGGTGACATTACCATTATCTGGTCACCATGCCAGGGCAGTGACCTTCAACCTCTCCTTCAAATTATGAAAGAATAAAGTAATGACAATTAATGGACTTGGAAAAAGTGCATTACGAACGAAGGTACCACACACCCTCTACAAAGGCACCCCTGAATGAGACACTACGACCCCTTGTATGTCATGAACCCTATGCCCATTGAGTCTTGACCCCAACCACTTCATCCACTTTACATGGCTTAGAGAGGGATCTCTTGGAAACTCTCCTTGACCTAGGGAAAGATCTACCCAATAGGACACCTTGTCAACCCTCCCATATTCAAGCTTGGAAAGTTGCATAGTGTCTTTGAGCAATTAATTGTTTGATATAGTGATCTTTGATGCACATGCTTAGGTGGCTCATTTATTGATTGGATTCACTTATCATGATGTTATGACTTGATATCCTTGGAGGGTGTGCTCATTTGTCTTCGTAGGACCTAGTTGGTGGACATTTTTGGGAGAACAAGCCTAGCTTGGGCTTCCATGGGGCTACAAACCCACATGTTGGATGCCAAGGGCCCGCATGCTGGATGAGAAAGATCAAACTTGGAAGGCCTTGAAGATGACTTGGACGACATAGCCTAGCCCCCACATGCCAAACGCTTTTCTTAGGAGAGGCAAAACGCCACTCCTAGAGGCATGACGTCACATAGGGGGGGTTAGGTCTTGGTGGTGAGGTGCCACTCATTGACACATGGATGTTTTGAGGAGAAGAAGGTCTTCGCCATGAGGAGATTGTCTAGATGCTTGACATGTGGCCTTTGGAGGCCTACCCAAGCTTCTCCAACACCAACGACTTCTTCTAAGTGGAAAAACGTCCCCTAAAGGGGAGACATCCATGTAAAATTAGGGTTTATTTATGCAAAAGTGAAACTTTAAATGAATTATTTAATATTACTTTGTTAAAGGGGGAAATATTAGGGTTGTTGACCCCTAGTGTTGTGGTTTACCCCTTAATTTATGGACAAGTCACTTTGGTGACATTTTATATAAATAAGAGATCATAAGATCTCATTTGAACATAACTCTCCCTCTTATGAGGAGTATTGGTCTGAAATTTTCACTACCTTTGGCAAACTAGTCTCTCTTGGGTCTTGTTTATGGTTATCTCTTGATGTTATCGTTGATGGAAGTGATGCACTAGCCTTGGAAGGATTATCTCTTGCTATTGTGGTGGATTATCTTGGCATTTTTCCTTGAATTGGTATGGTCTTTATTTTCATGCTATCATTTGTTTCAAGTCAAGGTTATTGTGCTAGGTGCTAGGTGCTAGGTGGGAAGTATAAGGGCATACACCCCCACAATAGTCTTCATCATTTTATGCCTCATGTTATTGGTTAAACAAGGGTTTGCTAAGAGAAGTATAAGGGCATACACCCTCTTAGCTTAAACCCTAGCTAGAGAAACTTTCCTTGGGGAGTAAGAGGGTTTACACTCCCAGGGAGGTAGCTTCTCTAGCTATTTCTTTACATGACCCCATTAACCCAATTATTAAGAGCGCTAGTCATTTATTATTGCATTGGAGAAATAAAATATTGTTGCATTGAGAAACATGATTTTTGGTCATTTTTACTTCTTGTAAAATGGATTGTATTCCTTGTGCCTTGGGCACCTCACAGCCACTTAGGCATCCCCATCAAGGGGATACTTCTTCTTGTTGTTATAAAACTACATCTTCAGCCATTAGGGCTGCAAAAACCCTAACTCATTTGCTTGAATAACTCTCTTATCAACCATTGGATTTTGCTCAAAGTTTGCACACTTATTCTTCTTTGTCTAGCGCACTTTTTGGCAAAGTTTGAGGGGTTTTCAGTGGTCGATTTTATTGCTGTAACACATTGAATGTTACAGCCATAAGGCTGATATAATTTGTTGCAGACAAGTGTTTACAACATCCTTATCTTTTTATGCTAGAATATTGGTTTTTCATCTTGAGTTTAGCTAGTCATTAACTAGTCTTTCTCTTGTATTTTCTACTTGATCTATAACATTTATTGAACAACTTATAGTACCATATTATTTTTGATATATAATGTTATCTATTGTTGAAAATTACAAACAACAAGCTTAACTTTCTGATCCAACTAACATACATCATTGCAAAGTGGTTTTTCTTGTGTCTCGGGCAGGTATTTCACCTTTTACAGGCTACTCAACATACTTGGAAACCATTGGACCTTCCCAAGACTTCATTCCACACATTTCACTCCACTTAGACTTGACCTCTAGGGGATCCACTTCCATCTCTATCCATCTCCATCTCATCCCCCCTAGGGTCACCGAGATTGTCTCCCTATAATGACCTGTTCACCCTTGAAGTGAGAGACCTAAATCAAGGTGACATTGGGTGTAGGATTCCCAAGTTGTAGCATTTTCTTTGTGGTTGGGTCAAGCTTTTCCCAACCTACAACTTGTGTTATAACAATATTTATATGCAATAATTCAAAGTAATTATGTGTGATTGTTTTCTACACAATGCATTTACCTGGGTAATATGATGTTTTTATTATATTGATTTTGATTGTGTGTGTGAGAGAGAGGGTTGGAATTTGATGGGAAAAATGCTCATCATGGGGCATTTTTCCCGTATTTTACGTTTAAATTTTTGGATTCGTCTCCTGGAACGGTCACTCAAATTGAGACAACATATTCATGAGGGGTTAAAATTGTATAAAATGTCATTAGTTTCAGTTTGATTATGCATTGCGAGGTAGTAGGGGTGGTAGGTAGGGGTGGTAACCTATAGCCTCTTGAGTCCCTACTAAATTTCATCTCTTGCCTTTGGTGATTAATTTTCTCATCTTCGACGTTGCAGTTATCAGTTGACCACGAAATCTCTTCAAGGAGCGCACAAGAATACGAGGGATACTCCCGATTCCTTCTACAATGGTGGAAGGTCAAGGTTGACCCCTCCATTACTTACAATATATATATATATATATATATATATATATATGGATTGAGCGTCACGTACTTGATGCATCCATTACCATCAACAAACTTGGATTTGTCTACAACACAACATGAACAATATGTATGTATGTAGGATGATTTTACTCTCCTGACTTCTTTCTTCCTCGCAGTTGGCACTGGTAGGTAATGAGGAGGAACTCATGCACAACATGAACGAAGCTACCAACAAGTCTGTAGATGGTGCACTAAGATAAGTGGCAGGTTTATATATAGACAACTCCATGGGCCCTTCTTGTCAAACTTCTGAGGTGGTCAAATTTTTTGTATTGACTGATTTTAACAAGATTTTATAAAGCCTGAAAGAGAAGAGAGCGATGGAGACGTGGATGAGGATCGAACAGAGGGCCTCTAGATTCAATATTGTCTGTGTTCTTCGTGGCAACAAACTGGGAAATAAATTGAGCTATCATACCACTACAGTTGAACTCAAAAATGGATTGGTAATTATCATGAACTCTTATTTTATTTAGTCTCTTTTCTTTGCTTCAAGAATTATGTGGCATTGACATAAATAATATCTAAAGATCTCCCAATAATATCATTAGGCATTTATAAACTTTTCCTCCTTGAACCATTAGTACAACTGAAAAATCTTTTCCTCCTTCAACCATGAGTACAGTTGAAAATTCTTAAGGTGGAGATTTAAGAAATATTATGGACCAACTCTCGAAATAATATCCTTCCATATCTGTTGAACTATCAACAGCTTGAAATAATATGTATGCATTTAGAGGCCTTTTCTTCCTTAAACCTCATATACAGCTGGAAATTCTTCAATTACAGACTCAAAATAATATCGGGCAACTCTCTAAATAGTATCTCTCCATATCCAATGAACCATCAGTAGCATGAAAGCCAATGCCAATTTTTATACATTTAGAGACCTTTTATTCCTTCAACTTCGAAGACAACTGAAAATTCATTCGATGGAGACCTGAGGAAATAATATCAACGAGCCGTTGTGTATTTTTAGGCATATAGGGGCCTTTCCTTCCTTTAACCTTGAACACAACGAATTTTTTTCTAGGTGGAGACCTGAAGAAATAATATCGACCATCTCTTGAAATAATGTCTTTCCGTAACCAGTAAATTCTCAGTGGCATGAAAGCTGATGTCGACTCTTATACATTTAGAGGCCTTTTTTTCCTTAAATTTTGAGCATAGTTGGAAATTATTTAGTTTCGATCAACTCTCAAAATAATATCTTTCCATATCCACGGGACTATCAACAACATGAAAGCGAGTGTCGTTTTTTATCCATTTTAGAGGCATTTTCTTCCTTGAACCTCGAAAACAGTTGGAAATTCTTTAGCTAAAGGTATATTTTAAGTTTTCCAGGTCAGACTTATTGCTGCATCTCTCTCTTTATTGTTTTTTTTATGTTATCTTTATTTTAATACTCATATAAGCGACCTTTTTCTTTACTTGATCTTAGAACACTGGTGGAAACTTTCATGTTGAGGCAATGGAAGCGAAGGTCGGATTTTAAATTTGGGAGTTGAACTTTAGTGGTCGCTCTTTTCTTGTTTGTTGATGTGCTCTTCTTTATTTGTTTTTTCATATGATTGGCCTTTCTTGTTCCTTAAATACAACTGAAAATTTTCCAAGTGGAGAATTGTTCTATTAAATGCAATGGAAATAAATTGTGTAATCTTGTTTTTTTAGTTAGCATAGGGGGACGAAAATTACTGTAAAAATTAATCTTGAAGCTGTTGATGGACTCTTTGGTGTGAAAGTTGTGTAGAAGTGCAGGAGACACCTTGAGACAACTTATAATTAAGATTGTAGGGAAGAGGCATCTAATGCTCCCTACAACCCTACAAATAGGTACGTCCTTGCAAAAATGGAGTCATGAATTCAAATCTTTAACATAAACTTTAGTATTGAAGAGTTAGTTTTTTTATCAAAACTTCATTTTTGATGGACACACTTTTAGACATAACGTTTTTTGAAGGGTAATATATAGACCCAAAAAGTTAAAAAAAAAAATTGTTTGACGGGTAAAAATGAATTCAAATTCCAACCCTGGTGTGTGCACACGTGTTTTTTGAATAGCTTTGTGTGTGTGTGTGTGTGTGTATTTTGAATATTTGTGTATGTGTGTGTATTTAAATTTTTCTTGGATGTATATATGTGTATTTGTTTGTGTACATGTGTGTTTCTAATGGTTTTGTATGTGTGTGTATTTGGATTTCCTTGTATGTATATGTGAATGTGTACATTTGAATGATATGACATGTAATTTTATCATATTTTCAATGCATATCTATATGCAATTATTTAAAGTAATTATGTGTGTGTGTGTTTTGATTAACTTTGTGTTGGTACATCTATTTTGAATGCCTCTATCTATTTGTGCATTTTGATTTCCTTGTATGTATATGTGCTTTTGTTATATTGATTTTGATTGTATGTATTTGTGTATTTGTGTGTACATGTGTGTTTCTAATGGTT
>ML826349.1:47072-62598 GCA_009831015.1 Picea engelmannii | reverse complement strand
CTTTTCTGACGTTATCTGGATTTTTCACATGAGCGTGTGCCTTGTGTATTTATAGCGCATGTTGATTTTATTGCTAGTTGTATAGTTTTGGACCTTTGGAGATGCATTTTTGGCCCATGAGTGAACTAATGAGTGTTTTGAAGATGATGGATTTTTGTAACCATTTGCGGACAAAATCCCGATGATAACAGTTGGTATGGGACAATTAACCTTAGAGATCCATACATCTATTTTATGGCTCTCATCTACCGACTGTATGGAGAAAATGATTGCTTCAAGTTTTTGGAAGCATGGATGCCATTGGCACACACAATGGCGATCTCTGGGAGTAGCCTCAATTGGGGAGAGATAATCTCAAAACAATTAAGCATCTGTGTATAGCAGGTTCAAATGCCAAATGAAGGGGAGGAACCCACTTTCTACATGGCCTCATACCTTCTCGATGTCATGTGCGCAAGGAATGTCTTCGCCAACATGAATTTAAGATGGCATGTTGTGGAGCTCCTAGTCCATGTCTCCTTCAACATAATATGGGAGAAAAGGTATAAGAATTCTTACGCACTCAACTGCAATGAATTGATCACCCGTATTCATTTTATTATTTTCAATAAGGAATTCCCAAGATTATCTGTAATAGACAAGAAAATGGTAGCAAAAGTAGGCCATTGATATTTAGATGAAAAATCAACCTACATCAGGGTGTTTAGGGCCATCGGTGCACCACATATCCTACCTTCTCATGTCCCAAACTAGCTCGTGGTGGAGGAAATATGTTATTATACTATACTGCAGGGATACAATGCCACATTGGTCAAGGAAAAGAAGCGGGATTTCATACCCTACAATTTTTATATAGGGTTTTATCTGGTGAATGATACTGCTAAAGCCAAACTAGAGGGGCTGAGCCAACTTGAATTCAGGTTCCCGACAGGCTGATTCTGCAAGCATGACCCTAAAGGCCTGGTCCTCCAACATTATTCACAGGTATCATCTTATTTTTCATACACTCATGATAAGTTTGAGGATGAAAGTTTCACAAAATGCGCCCAGGACTGGGATGAGGTTCAAATCCATGAGCTTGGATGAAGGGTGGAAACAATAGAGAAATCATCTCAAGAGGCCCTCAGATCCATGAAAGAAATCAAAGAAACAAAGACAACATAGGCACAAATAAGGGGATTACTCTTGATAGAAGGGGCATAGAGGATCATTGATAAGTTGCAAAATGACCCCGATGTGATAGAAATGATGAAGATTCCCACTGATAACTGAATCGAAATACGAGGGAAACCAAGTGGTTGAGTGTCAATATGACTTGAATAAATCGTCAGGTCTAAAAACCATGAGCTTCCACCACCACAAACTGGACCACTAGGGGAAATTTTGACCTAGCCCGAAATAATGAGGAAATCATGGAGAATGAGTGTACCAAATACCTTGTTCAATTCAATAACCATCTATGATGATGAGGAGAGTTCAAAGGTGTCCCTGGTCACTCCAGTGCAAATTATAGAGGAAAAATAACCCGAGAGAGCATCCACCTCGAGTCTCGATGCTCCAAGTCAAATTCATATGCATAGAGAGAATGAGGTAGAATGTTCCTTGGATGTTGAGCCACTCAACATACTAGAAATCCAAATGGATATCTTGAGGGATGAGCTAGGATTGGGTGAACAAGAAAATAAATTCCACAATAGGAAACTGACATCTCAATAGTAGATTACCATGTAAGTACCGAATCAGCCTCTAATTCCTTGGTTTTGGCCAGTACCTTACCACCCGATGAGAGAAAACTAGAGTTCGAGCCATTGGGACATAGAGAAGAGGTTCAGGAAGCCATCCTTGAAGAGATTTACACTATCGGGATCCTGGGAAACACTATTACTTGGGGATAAAAAAAAATTCTTGAAAATGTTGATGAGGTCGATGATATACAAACAATCACCTATGAATGAAAGAGGATATCCATGCTAAAGAGAACCAATAAGAAAATGAGGCATATGTTGGATAGTTCGATTCTCTTCACCATGGAGGATAAATTGTTCAACACAGATCATGCGAAGATGTCCAATCTTATCAACACAAGGATGACAATCACATATGCCACCCTGGATAGAGAAAGGAAAGATGAAGAGGAGTTGTATTTTGTGCAAAAGGAGCTCGAGAATCTGCACTATTTGGAGAAATACTATCAAGACTCCACACAGGTCATGGTATTTTTGAGAAGTGAATTCCAATATGCATACAACAAATTCACAAATGAAAGACACTTTTTTATTACAGGGATAGTTGAATTCCAAGAAGATACTCTTATGGTGCTAGCGACCTGCAAAGATGTGGAAATATGGTATGAAAAGGCACACCAAGAAGTGGAAAGAATTGATTACATCAACATGGTTCAAAAGGGTCGATACGTCGAAGAGAACCACATTAGGGTGATGATGGACAACAACATAGATCGGATAAGGAAAGCGGCCAAATACTGGGTCAAAATGGCCCAAGAACCCCAGCGGGAGATTCAAGAGAAATGGGTCGATTGTGAAAGAAGCTGGGTCAATGTTAATCAAGAGATGAAAAACATCAGTCTCCCAAAATTAGGCTCACCCGAAGACTTTTTTGACTTTCATGACATAGTCAAACAACATGGAGAATAAGACTTGGAATGGATTGTAGAGATATAAAAGGTGGTTAACATGGCACCAGGACAATTACAGCAATTCATGGAGCACCCGATCAAGGCTCAAACAATATTACAATAGTTAAGTGTCAAAATAATCAAGTATAGGGAATAGGTAGTAGAAGTAAAGGAGATCCTTTCGACCCCGATGGACCAACACAGATTCCCATATGCCAACACATGCGAGGAACTCTTTGTCAAATGGTCAGAGTATGAGAAGAGTAAGCCACTTTAGTAAAACCATTTGATGACTCTTAGAAGACAGAGAGATGGAAGCACCATGTGGCGATGTTTTGTTTTACTTAGCTTTCACTTTTGATAGCTATTTTTAGTTAATGATTTGTTATAAATAATAAGACCGACCTTTTAGAAGGGGTCGATGGTTTTGGCAAAGACCCACATTTTTGGAATTGTAAAAAACTATTTCAGAACTACCTTAATTGAGAAGTCTTGTTTAGGACTGGAGACAAACTTTTGTTTTTCACTAAAGGCCTGTGTGATTGGATCTAAGGAGGAATTACTTTTTACTTTGTCTCATGAATGGATGTTGTAATGATTAAGAGTTTCTGAATCTATTGATAAGTTAGATGATTCAATATTTTTATAATTCTTGCCTCTGATGGAAAGAAATTTTTTGTGTTAATGTGTGATTAGTAATTAGAGCTAGGGAAACTAATTTTCTTTCCATCATTTTATTGCATGTATGTTTTCTTTTGATAATTGTATCTGAGTCAATAATTAAAATACCAACAAGTTGATATTTTAGTACTAGGATTGTCACGGGTGTGAAAATCATTGTCTGCATGTTTGAGAAAAGGGGTTATCCCAAGCTCATCCTTCTTCATTAGTTAATATTTCCCTTTTAACAGCTGGTTTATACTAGCACACATCTTTTTACTAGCCCCACCTAGTAAAAGAAAATACAAAAAGAGAACATTTAAACTGAAGAAGGAACTTGCAAAAGAAGACGTCCTGTCAATCACTACTTAAATCCCATCGATTATTTGGCTAGATCGACATATCTGGAGAACCATTCCACTATAAAACACTGCAGAGTCTAATTGGGCCTCAGTGGCGAGTCTAGTTCCTACTGTTGAGTTAAATGGATTTAGGAGCCCTCAACAGACCCACCCATCATCCACTCATGGTTCCCCCCACTCTCCAAGAAGAAACCAATCAGAAACTTAGTACTAACCTTACTTCCCTTCAGGCCCAAGTAAATAGGGAAATTATGACTATTCATGCAAAAATGGACCACTTCCAAGCCCAACTTGGTAGCCAAATTGTTGAATTCCATTCCGATCTCAACGAATTCATGAAAAAATTCTAAGGTCCTTCTTCCTCTGACCCACCTATATATATTGAAGATTTTGAATCCAACCAAAATCTATGCTCTCATTCCAACTCCCTACCTCGTGACCCCCATCTCCCTAAAGTCGAGGTCAAAAAAATTGATGGATCAGATCCACAAGCCTAGGTTACTTAGATGGAACATTAGTTCGCCCTGCATGGTATCATTGATGAGTTAACCAAGATTCATTATGGAATTCTATATTTGGACCCAGAAAGATGGAAATGGTGGAAATGGAATCAAAATGCATCTAAGAGTATGCTTCTTGGTCACAGTTTGTTGCAGATCTATATGAACAATTTGACATAGACACCCACCATTTAGGACATCTGACCAAGTTGAAATAGTATGGAACAATGGAATATTTTATTGTTTCCTTTGAGCACTTGGATTTTCAAATAAAGGGAATGACAAATGATTTCTTTAGGGAATTCTTTATCAGTTTCCTCAATGATGAAATTCCCACCCAGGTCATCATGGATCGCCCTTAGACTTGGTTGGAAGACGTTATGCATGATGAGGAGGCACAAAAAGTAATCTTGGACTAGAGAAGAAAAGCCACTTTTTTCCCTCACCCTAAACCCAATGCCCCTTCCCCTCATTCCACTCCTCTCAATATCCACAAGTTAAAAATGGAAGAAATGGTTGAACACTAACTCAAGGGTCTTTTCTATAATTGTGATGATAAATACTTTCCAGGGAACAAGTGTAAAGAACAAAAACTTTTTATGGCCATTTCCAAGGATGTTTTTGATGAATATGTTTAGGTTTCACTTGAAGAAGGGATACCCCCAACCGATGATATTATGCCTCCCTATGATCCTCTTGAATTTGAACCACTGATTTCGCTACACACTCTCATCTTCTCACAGATTTTTCTGCTCCCCAAATCCTTAAATTGATTGGTTACATTAAGCATATAAAAGTCATCATCCTAGTTGATAGTGGAAACACTCATAATTTCATTCATTTCCACCTTGCCCAAGAAGTCAATTTCTATATCTGTGTTATCAACATTTTTCAAATCATGATTTCCAATGGTGGTTCCATGAAATGTGGAGGGAATTGTGAAAATGTGAGATTACAAATTGGTTAGTATAACCTGAAATATCACATGTTCACTATTGACATGGGTGGTTGTGACATTGTTCTTGATGCATAATGGTTATGCACCCTAGGACCCATACTCATGGATTTTAAGGAGTTGACCTTGCAATTCCAACAAGAAGGACACCTGTATAAATTCCAAGGAATTATCGTAGGATCTCCAGAGATCATCAATACCCAACGCATGGAAACATTACTAAAAAAAGGTCATTCAGACGTTATCACCCAACTCCATTCCATTCAAGTAGTTGATACACCCCGTATACACCTTGACTTTAAATCTATCCTTTCACACCATCACACTATTTTCTAAACACCCCAAGGCATTCCCCCCTCCCATGACGACCATGTTCATTCCATTCCTTTAATATCTAGAAGTCTTCCTCACAATGTTCTCCCTTATCATCATAATTTTTGTCAAAACAATGAAATTGAGAAAATTTCCCATGAATTGTTAGAAGCAGGTGTTATCCATCTTAGTACCATCCCCTCTTCTTCCCTTGTTATTATGGTCCTCAAGAAGGAAGGAACTTGTTGCATATGTCCTGATTTTTGTGCCCCCAACAAACTTACCATCAAGGACAAATTCCCCATTCTCGTCATAGATGACATTTTGGATGAACTTAGTGTGGCTCAATAATTTACCAAACTTGAACTCTGTTCCAGCTACCACCATATACATATGAAAGAGGAATACATTCCCAAGACAATATTTTACACTCATAAGGGCCACTATGAGTTCTTGGTCATGCCCTTTGGCCTCTGTAATTCCCCCTCCACTTTTCAAAGTCTCATGAATCATCTCTTTCATCCTTTCCTCCCTCAGTTTTTTTTAGTTTTATTTGATGATATGCTCATCTATAGTAAGACATGGATATCCCATCTCACCCATGTAAATCAAGTTCTCCATCTCCTCTCCAAGAAAAAAAAATTATTCAAACATTCTAAATGCGCTTTTGGCATATATGAAGTTTAGTACTTGGGTCATATTGTTGGAAAGGATGATGTAAGGGTGGATCCTAAGAAAATTGAAGCTATGTATAATTGGCCTGGATAAAGAAATATTAAAATTATGCATGGTTTACTGGTTTTAACAAGATATTATCGCAAGTTTGTTCAAAATTATGGAAAAATTGTGCCCCCCTAACAATTCTCCTTAAAATAATTCCTTCAGTTGGACTACAACAAAAAACCAATCATTCCAAGCATTGAAGGAAGATATGTGCACTACTCCTGTACTGGCCCTACCTGATTTCACCAAGAAATTGTTTCTAGAATGTGATGCATTAGGGAGAGGAATAGGGGCATTCCTCATGCAATATGGACTCCCTTTGGATTTCACCAGTAAACATTTTTCAAAGCGACATTTGGGCTAATCGATCTATGAAAACAAAATGATGGAAATTTTGCATGCAACAGATTTATGGTGCCCTTATCTATTGGGATAACACTTCCAAATTAAAACAGGCCATCAAAACCTCAAGTACTTCTCGGAACAATGCATTCCATGCCAAGAGAAACAAAAATGGGTAACCACACTGTTTGGATATGATTATGAGATCATTTACAAAAGGGTAAATAACATGTGGTGGTTGATGTTCTTTCTAGGAAATATGAAGAAGAAGGGTCCCTCTTCCCCCTCTCATTCATTGTTTCTGATTGGTTTCAGGATGTTAACCAATATTGGTTACACAAGCCAAAAATTTCCAGCCTCATCCAAAAAATGCAACGTGATCCCCAATATGCTCTAGGGTACTCTTGGTATAATGAAGAGTTTGTTGGAAAGTTGGTTGTCATTGATGTCAACCCTAGAATAAGTTTGGAAGCTTCTAGAAGTGATGGGTGTATTTGAAGAAATATCCAAAGTGGTCCCCTTATCACATATATTTAAGCATGGCCCTCATGGGAAGACACTTTGAAGAAGCCTAAAGTAATCCCTTGAAGTATGGTTAAGTGGTTAATATTCAAGAAGCCTCGTAGGTGAGATCATGAAAACCAAAGTTGTTTGAAGAAAAAGAGGATGAAGGACAACAAAAATTCATACAAAACCCTCATATATGGTTACTCATTGTCATTCTATTTCTAATGGTAGGTGGTATGCAATGTGGTTCCTCACGATTGAAAAGTTATACTCTCTTAGATCTTAAGCCCCAAAGTATGGTTAAAAATCCGCTAAACGGTTACAAGTCAGGACCAAATTTAATTAAAGGAGAAAATTTGTTGAAAATAACAAGTTACAGGTCATCCCTAAGTGAAATAAAAGGAGTTACTTGGAATGGTATAAATACACACCAAATAGCCTCTCATTATGAGAAAGAAATAAAAAAAGGATGTCATCTCTTAGTGAGTTTGAGGTAGTGAATTTGAGGAAGTGATGGAGTGCAAAGGAGAAAAGTATAGGAGCCACATATGGGAGAAGGGTTATCTAAAAACCCTAATTTAGTAGGCCCTTGTGGGTCAGATATAAGATGTCCAACAAGGCTCCTATGAGTTGAAAAACACTCGTCAAGTGAGGCACCACTAGTTTCCCAGTTTTGTCTAGTGAGGATGAAGGAAAGTTTGATGAAGATGATATCTTTTTGATGTAGAAGTTGAGGAAGGTCTGTTGGTATGTGATCTTATGCACCAGGTTAAGGGTATGTATCTATATGTATTTTGAGGGTTATATCTTGATGTTAGGGTATATGGTTGAGGTATATATTGGAGAGTCTTTGGAATATGGCTAGAGACACGTATTGGTGATTTTTTGCATATGATTTGAGGGACATCATGGCTTATTCTTGTTGCACATATTAGAGATTATGGTACATGATTGAGACATATTTTGGCACATATATTTGGTACATGTTTGAGGTATATAATGGATTCTTTGGAACATGCTTGAGGAATGTATTGAATGTTTTTTCACATGGTTGATGCATATATTGATGGTTATGGTACATGCTTTGAGGCATATCTTGGATGGTGTGGCACATGATTGAGGATTGTATCTTGGATAATTTCATACATGGTTTGAGGTGTATTTTGGATATGTTGTCACATAATTAATGCATATCATGGCACGTGGTTTGATTCATATCATGGTGATATTGAGCACATGATTTGGAGATGTCCTTTCGTTATATTATCATAATGTTTATGTGGTTATTGGTATGGATTTGGTTTTGATGATGATGGTGATTTATCGGTATCAGTGATAGTTATAGTGAATGTTTGAGTCTGTTTTTGATGACAATGATGTATCGATATCAGTGACAATAACAA
Source organism: Picea engelmannii (assembly GCA_009831015.1). Classification (NCBI taxonomy): domain Eukaryota; kingdom Viridiplantae; phylum Streptophyta; class Pinopsida; order Pinales; family Pinaceae; genus Picea; species Picea engelmannii. The sequence goes on along the minus strand of ML826349.1, from coordinate 54,199 downwards.
TGACAGGTTGATGATGATGTATCGGTATCAGTGATAGTGAAAATGGCCATGACATATTGAGTCTCCATTTATATTTTAGGGAGGAAGGAAGGGGAAAGGAAAGGGGGTTGGAGCCTCCTTCTAGTTGGTGCTAGAGAATACAGGGATTTTTAGCTTCCTTTGAGTTGGATCTCATAAAACTAGGGTGTTGGAGCCTCCTTCTGGTTGGAGACAGAGAATTTAGGGAGTCGTAGCTTCCTTCACGTTGGATCCTATAAACTAGGGGGTTAGAGCCTCCTTCCAGTTGGAGCTGGAGAATTTGGGGAGTTGTAGCTACCTTCAAGTTGGATCTTATAAATCAGGGGGTTGATGCCTCCTTCTAGTTGGTGCTGGATAATTTCAGAAATTAGTGCTTCTTATGAATGTAATCTTATGATATATAAGAAAGCATTCCTTGGTTTTCTCCCATTTGGGTTTCCATGTAAAATTCTTGTTTACTTTGTATATGTGTTTATATGGTATGCACTGTTCATGATATATTTAATGCAACAACAAAGTGATACATTTTTTATAATGTAATGTTCTCAAGTTGTGATTAAAAGTGATAAAAGTGGTCAACATTGATTCACCTCTACTCTCAATATTGATGAATATTCCAACAATTGGTATCAGAGAAGATCCTTCAGAATTATTCTAACCACAGGAAGGTAGATAATGGGTTACACAAGTAATGTAACACCAGTCTTTGATGGTCAAAATTATGAGATATGGATCTCAAGAATGAAAGTATTTTTAGAAGCACAACAATATGATGTTTTGAACTTAGTTGTTATAGGATACACCACTTCAAAGAAACCTCCTAAGACTATAGACAAGAAGGAATTAATAATAATAAAAAACTAGCAATGGATGTCATTCTTGATGGATTTACTTGATTCAATAAAAGTCAAGGTAGGACAATGCTCATCAACCATAGATATTTGGGATAAACTACATAATATCTACTCTAATAAATATCTTCTTGTAATCATAGAGACAAATCATGCTGATAAGAATAAAGAATATGTTGAGATAGAATGAGAGGAAATAATCTCATCGTGTCAGACAAATTGAGAAGAAGAAATTGAAAATGACGAAGAAGACTATGAAGAAGGTGAAGTGGATCTTGAGGCAGAAATAATCAATGATTTAAGTGAACTAAAAGATCAAAGCAAATAAAAAAAATTCCCTCAAGGAAGAATTGATCAAGCTAAAGGAAATTTTTGAAGAAGTCCAACAGATTATCATAAATCTAAAGTTTCAACTATAAGAAGCAAAAGTGGTTGAAGAAACTCTCAAAAATCAGTTGGAAGAAAAGGAGTGTTTGGAATCTGAAATAATATCACTAAAAAGAGAAGCAAAGAAGAAAGAAGAGACTTTGACAAGTCATATCAAGGAAAGATATGAGGACTTAAACAAGATTGAAGCAAAATTTAGTCATCAAGAAAGAAGCCTTGAAGAAGAAATCATCTCCTTGAAAACCTAATTTGAATAAGTAATGAAGATTCATATGATGAAGAAATAATAAGATTGTGAGAAGCTTGAAGAAGTAGTCTCATTGAGGGTTGAAGTTGAAAAGATCAAAAAGAACTTGAAGATATATCAAGTACTAGAAGATATTCCAAACTGTCAAAGGTCACCATTAAATAAAGCAGGTCCTGGATACATTGGTGAAGTCTCATGCAAAGAATATGAAAATGCCAATCCCAACAAGAGTGTTTAACAAAGAGGAAACTCCACACCATCAATAAATAAAGTTGAAGAGAAATTTTACAGGTTGCTAGAAAGTAAGGATTAAGAGAAGACTAAGAGTTATGTAGGATTCATTAGAGGCCCTATCAAGAAGGAATAATTCAATCCCTCAAAGGAGAACATTCCAGAAATGGAGAAGACTCAAGAGGAATATTACAAAAGATATTCTACTTCTAGGTATCAAAGAAGCTTCAATCATTGTGAAGGAAACAACAAAAGAAAAGATCCTGATCAACTAAGTCATGAATTTAGAAGGACTACATCACAAAGAGGATCATTGGCTCCCAGGTATCGAAGTTTATTTCCTAGTTATTGTACATTACTAGACATAATGATGTAGATTACAGATCATATGGAAGAAATGTTCAAGTAAGAAATGTTCATGTGGCCCCCTACAATATTAAATGTTACAAATTCCACAACTATGAACATATAGCTCGTGAGAAAATGTGATTTTAAGGATGGAAATTTGTATTAAAATGTAGAAACATGGGATAATCTTACTAGTCCTTAATATGCAAAATGTAAAATGTTTGGAGATAATTTTGTAAAAATATTCAAATTTATAAGGATTTTATATACTTTCTATAACTTTTTGGTGATTTTTAAGGTAAAATAATTTTATTCTATGGAATTTGGGAGAATCATTTTTATAAAAAATGGAAATTGGGGAATTTGTTTTTGGGACAAACCATGGAAAATTATCCCATTTGCAAAATTTAGCGCCTAAAATAATCTATGCTCACAATTGTAGAAGTATGATGAAGTATTGTTTGAAGGAAAAAACTGATATTAGATACAAGAAGGTTTGGGGAAGAAAGAAAAAACAAGAAGAGAAACTGAATGAAGAAAACCTAGAGATCGTACTCACAAGATTTGCAAAAGTGGGAAATCATGATGAATCTACAGGTAAAGAAGAAGATATCAAAATTAAGAAGGATGATCCTGCAATAGAGAAGATTTGGATTGGAGACTCCTAGTAAATGCAAATGTTAAAGATGGGGAGTCTAATAAACAACTATTACTGATTAAAGAACTATTTTTTAAGTCATATGAAGTGTTTGTTTGAAGATTTTGGGAAGACATATTCAGAGTGGTTTGATGGTAGAGGTAAAAAATGTCTCATGAAGTATTGGTTGGTTACTTCATAGTGAAGTCTAGAACACATCCTCATGCAGATATAAAGAAATTAGGTGACCATTACAATGAATATCATTGAGGCAGAGATTCATGATTGTATAGAGGATTCAAAGCATGAATTCAAGTAAGTATATACTCATTACATATTCGAGAATGTGTACTTGTTGTAGATTTGCATATTTTTGTTTAAAGAAAAATCATACTAGTGGAAATATTTGATTCATTTTGAGAATAAGGAATATGTAGTGATCAGTTGGAGTAGATTATAATAAGTCTTCAGAATAATAAAGGGACATATTAATTAACATTGTGTATAGTTGACTAGCAAAGTCATGGAAAATTTTATGACATATGGAAAAAAAAATCATGAGATATTTGATAGGTATAGAAGAAAATAATTGAAATGAACCAGAGAAGATACATGACTCATTGGAATTTTCATCAAGAGGATTGTTCAGTAAATCATATTGACAGGTGGAACTAGCTAGTCCTAGGAAGACAAGCTGTGAGAGGGACAACAAGATAGGAGGAGAGAAACCATTAGGAGGAGTTATACTGTCAAGGATAAATTATTGAATGATTATTTCATTGATATCAATTTAGTGAAGACTGCATGATAATCCATGAAGACTTGAAGTTAAGGAAAACCGATATGAATCCCTTTAATATGCATCAGTGGATTACAATAACATGAAGTACCAATGGACAAAAAGATCCTGAAGAGAGGAAATAAAGCATGTAAAATAAGCCCCACATTAATCTACAAAACATATTGCAGAAGAATACATGGGGATATAAATCGTTAGAGGGAGTTACCCTTAATTTCAAAAGGGCAGAGAAAGGACAAAAGCAGGAGAGAAATATCAGAAGCATGAAGACGGGGATAGAGATTGTCAAAATAAGGTATACTATCAGGGGGAGTTACCCTTTTCCATTGATGTCAAAGGGAGAGACAAAGAACAAAAGAATGAAGATAGGGGGGTGCATGAAGATTGGGGGAGAATTGGTCACAGGGGTGTTCTGAGTGTTTCCATTAATGCCAAAGAGGGATATTGTTGGAAAGTTGGTTGTCATTGATGTCAACCATAGAAAATTTTTGAAAGCTTCTAGAAGTGATGGGTGTATTTCAAGAACTCTCCAAAGTGGTCCCCTTATGGAATAGATTTAAGAATGGACCTAATGATAAGATGCTTGTTGGAATAGGGGCATACCCAGGGTTCAACTCTAAAAACACACCAACAAGCCCTAACTACTGGCCCTTTCAGCAACACCTGCGAAGAAGATGCAATCTCACCCAAATTAGCAATAGGGGGGTTGTAGGACACAAGTGTCTACAACCATAAGAAATGAAAAGTGGATCCAAGGCAACAAAATACAACAATCTAGATATTGTTTACCACTCTTAAGCTTACCCCGCAAGTTATATATCATATCTAACACAACAATGAAATAACAAGATAATAGAAAGCAAAGAACACAACATCAACCACAAAGAAGAACAAGATAAACGTGGTTCACCCTCTCCCTAGGGCTATGTCCATAGAACTATTTTTCTTGATATATTAAATGGAAACATATAGTTCTATCTACACTCTTATCTTGAAGATCTCTCTCTTTCTCTTTCTCTCCCCTCCCTGTGCACCCAACTATAGGGCTGATATTCGCACCCAGTTGAATATCTTACACTATAAACTCTCTACAACAACTTGCTTCTCCCTCTCTCAAAACAACAATGATCAAAAACCATTAACCATAATATTATGAACCAACTATTGAGCAACCCTCTTGACTCTTCTAGACCTTTATTTATACATTTTATGATAAACATCTAGGTATCAAAACCCTAGATACAAAACCCTAGGTCCCAAAACCCTAGGTCCAAAAGCCTAAGTTAACTTGAACCGTTCTTTAAGGGCTTCACTAGCCTGTCTTTCATTCTTTTTAGTGAGGTCCTCCAAAACATCCATCAGTGGCTTTTTTCGCTTGTTGAGTTTTCCACGATCCATCTTCCTTGGTCTTTTCTTCCAATGTCTAGATTTTCCTTTCTTCACTCCTTATTTTCCACTTCAACCAATTCTCAGTCATTATGCCTTCCGCATAGTTCATACTTTTCCTTTCTTCCTTAGTATTTTCTTTCTTCCATAACCAAGGGCCAAAAATCCCCCAACACTCACATGTGACTCGTCTTGAGTCACTGCAGGACTGAACCTTCGATATCACTTCGACTATAGATTACATGGAGCAGCCTATGATTTATTCTCTCTTCCTCCCTTCTTTGTGCAAACTGTCTTTTCTATGTCTTGTATCTAGTTTCAACTGCACTTGGTACCTAGACCCTTACTCTTTTGTTTTTACTGAGAGCTACGAGGAAGCTAGTTATCATAATACAATTTCAACTGGCTCCCATTTACCAAACCTTATTTCCATTCTCCATTAAGGGTCTTCAATTACGCAACTCCTCCTTCTCCAATGTGTCTTGAACTTCCATGGATTCTTAATGAACTTGTTGTCATATAACAATACCAAATCTCACTTCTTAAATGATTTTCTCTTGATGTGTCTATCATGATAAGCCTTTTCTCTTTCTTTTTGTACCTGCTGATGAAATCCTGCAATAAACATGTCTTCTTCTAGTTCCAGCAACTACCAAAGCCTATATTTAATAGCGCATGTGTCATCCATACCTGTAAATGATGTAATTCTTAAGATAGGAACTAAATATTCCATAGGTACCACTACTTCCAAGACATATACCAGCTTAAATGGGGTCTGTGTTATTAAATTTTTGCAAGTTGTTCTGTAGGCCCATAATACTATTGGAATTCTTAAATCCCAATCATCTATGTTCACACTGCAAATTTTCATCAGCGTTGTCTCCAAGATCTTATTGAAAGCTTCGACTCTAGCATTCACTTGTGTGTGGTATGGTGTGCTCTTTTGATGATGAACTTCAAATTCTTGAGTCAAGGCTTCAATATTTTTATTAATAAAGTGAGTACCTTGATCACTCATAAGGATATTTGGGAATCCAAACTTGGTTATGATATCCTCAAAGATGAACTGCGCAGCTGTATTTGCACTACAATCCTTAACTGCTCTTGATTCCACCCATCTATTCAAATACTTTGTTTAAGTAATAATGTATCTCGCTCCTGTGCGCCTTCCTAGTGGGTTAATAGGTCCCACAAAATCAATGGCCCGTTTTTCAAATACTTGTAGTGTTAATTATGGTGCCAAAGGAATCTCATCTCTTCTAGAAGGCTTTCCTACTCTCTAACATACATCATAGGCCCTTTAATATTCCTTATCATGCTTGTGTAACATAGGCCACCAGAGGCCATCTTTGAGAACCTTCTACGTTGTTTCTTTCCCTGCATAGTGTCCTCCTGCGATGCCTTCATGTTCTTCTGCCAAAATTTGTTGGATTACTAAGAGGGGGGGGGTGAATCATTTATAGAGAAATTTAGTTCCTTTTAACCATATAATCCAAGTACTATATCAATGAAGCATTATTATACAATAACTGCAGAGTAAATAAGCAATGAAAAAATGAACAATCATACACATACACAGTACACCAGTGTTTTACGTGGAAACCCAAATTGGGAGAAAACCATGGAATGCTTTTTCTTATATGTCTTGAAGAATTACATTCATTGGAAGCACCAACTTCCTTTGTTTTCCAGCTGCAACTGGAAGGAGGCTTCAACCCCCTAGTTTCTCAGGCTACAACCTGAGGGAATCTCCAACTCCCCAAAACTCTGGCTACAACCAGAAGGAGGGTACAACCCCCAATGTTTTCTGGCTACAACCGGAAGGTGGCTACAACCACCTGTCCTTGCCTCATCCTGCCACCCTGAAGTAGAAGTAGAATGATGGAACCACTGTCACACTATCACTGTGAGATATACTGTTATAAACCTATACCAATAAGTCTAAACCATGCATCAACCTGTACCTCAACCTGTAATCAACCTATAATCAACCTGTACCATAAACAAGTGCATCAAACATGCACCAACCTGTAATCAACCTATACCATAAACAAGTGCATCAACCATGCACCAGTTTGTAATCAAATTGTACCATAAAAAAGTGCATCCAACCATGTACCAAGTATTTACCAATAATGTGTCAACTAATCATCAACTATGACTCGTCAATATGTACCAACATCATCAACTATACACCTCATGTATGTCCCAAGTCATCAACTA